>JAYEVD010000478.1:0-216628 GCA_036346405.1 Phyllostachys edulis
TAGCCTGCAGAAGGCCCCGAACACAACAAGAGTTAGAGTCAAGAATGACCGACAACCAAGATTAGTAACTTAGCTAAAGAAGTCGATGGTAAGGCGAGAAACATGAGCAAATGTATGAACATGAAAAGATGAGTTGCTAAGAGGTCCTCGACTAGAGACAGTAAAGAGAGGTACCATCAACAATGAGAACACTAACAGAGAATCAAGAGGTAATGAAGGACAGAGGAAGCATCGTGTCATGTGAAAAGATGCTCCTAATCAAGAATCCATGGGGAGGTACCGACTGTGGTAGAGGGTGGTTTCGCCAAACCAAGAGTCAAGAGCGTAACCTCGCCGAGGGAGAACCTAAAGTGGCAAGCAAGCGTGAGTTCTGCTATCTCCCCGCCAAAGGAGAGAAACTACTCGGGCGAGTCGGCGTGACGCCGATGGTGAAGCACCGCTGGGCAAGTTTCGGCGTGAAAGATGCCGCCGCTTTATAGCACTCGGGACTCAATACGGCCGAATTGTTGTCAAAGAGAGAGCAAGTGAGAACGGCCACCGCTGGGATGGAGGGTGGCCACCACCACTGCGGGCACTACGGAGGAGGCAGCAGGTCAAGCGTGAGCAATTTGGTAGTAGTGGACGAGCCGGGCGAGCACGGAGGGAGTGGCATCAAAGCCAAGACTACTCAAAGTAGTCTCTCTCGCACGATTCCTAAGAAGAGCCTCCAAGAGAGTGACACGAGGGTGGCGTGGCAAGGAGCCGGGCACGCCCGCCGAGCTCGTAATGAAGACAAGTAACTAAATCAGAGACACGCTGAAACTCCAGTCAACACGCATACCAAAGCAAAGATGACAGGAGCGACAAAATAGAAGTGAGAGAGTCCACCGACGCTAGACAGCAGAGCTCGAGCGAAAAGCGCATAATGAGCATCACCCGCTCAAGAGAGTGCTCTAGCGGACTACTGACAAGTAGAGGGCATCACCAAAGGGCTCAGAGGCCGACAAAGGTGAGTCCACATCTGCAGTCAAGAGAGTCTCACAACTTCAAGAGAACCGAGGCTAGACACTAGCGATGAAGATGAAGCAGAAGAAAGGCCGCTGCTGCACTAATCGAAAGTGTAGGCGGTCACGATCCTTGTAGGAATCCAGAGCCTCTTGGTAGACAGAGGCAGCTTTTATCATCAAGAAGGCGAAGCTGTTCAAGAAGAGTACCTTTGCTCTGGCCGTCGGGGCATGACAAAGCGAGAGGTCTCACTTGAGGAGTAGAGCAAGGCGCATGTGACATCGCCAGAGAGACGCCCAGAGACGGAAGACCACGATATGGATGTGCATGTGAGACACGGTCGGGTGTAATTAACACCATCAAGATCACCGGCAGAAGAAGGGAGGGAAACAGACTCATTGGCGCGGTGACCAAGGCAACAAAGTCTAACAGCGGCGCTGACGACGCGGCTAGAACGACAATTTTTTTGTAAGTCCTCTCGGCCGCCCGCTGGTAACAAAAACTTTCGGCCGCCGTCAATTGATCTTCGAAGAATAGGGTTCCCTTCTAGCTCAAGCGGGCGGCGCAAGGGTGACACCGGCTAGGCGGGCGGCTCCAATGACTTCATGCGCTGCGGCGGCGGAGGAGTCCCTGGAGCCGAGGGGGAAGGGCGGCGGCGACGGCAAGAATGACCTCAGTGGTTCCTGACGGTTGTCTCAAGGCGGTGGAGCACAATGGCGGCGTCCTTGGCGGCAACGGCCCTGGTGGCGGTCCCGCGGCGACGGCCCCGGGGGCGACAAGAAGAGAGAGTGGCTCGGCGACGACGCCGAGGAAGACTCAGCATCGCACTCGCATGGGATTTCTGGAAGCGACGGGCACCGATCCGGCGATGGCGGAAGAGAGCGCCACGCATGGAAGAAAAGATCGGGAGGCGTAACTTCACGACGAAGCTAAATCATGAAGCGATTTTAGAGGCGGCTACACACGGTGAGTTGAGGTCACGCGCATCAACGTCCGCGATGCTTCAAGTGATCGGATGATCCGAGAGGCGGCGGGCAACAAGCGGTTGACGGAGAAAAACCCTAGGTACGCCTCGATACTATGTTATGAATAGCGCTTATTCACATAAGGCCATGGGCCAATATATATACACAAAGTACAAGAGGTGAATATGCAACACTATCGATATCTCCGCTTTTGCCGAAAGTGCCTCAGCACTCGGAAAGGCCTTTGCACTGGGTAAACGCTTGCCGAAAAAGCGACACTCTAAGAAAGGGCACTCGAAAAAATTTATCGGAAAGACTTTTGCCGAGTGCCTTTTGCTCCGCACTCCAGAAAGTTTTTGCCGAGTGCCGAGTCAAGACTGCAAAGAAAAGGCCCGGCCACGCTGGCCGCCCTGTTGATTGCAAGCTGCTTTGCCGAAAGTGCCAACCCGCCCAAGACTCGGAAAGATTTTTAATTTTTTTTTTTTATTAGTGTTATGGTCATGGCACTCGGCAGCTGGAAAACCCTGTTTCAGCGCCATATTTCAGTTTTTGCCGAGTGCCATGACCATGGCATTCTGGCAAGAAGTCCTTTGCCGAGTGTTGCACTCGCAAAGTGACCCAAACCGCGCTTTTTTATTTATTTTTACATTCCATCACCGACAAACAAATCCATCCAAACATATATCACATCCATCACATATATATCTCATCCATCACATATTTATCACATCCATCACATATATATCTCATCCATCCAAACATATATCACATCCATCACATATATATCTCATCCATCACATATTTATCACATCCATCACATATATCACATATATAACAATAAGTGCTCAAGTCCATCCAAACAAATCCACAAGTTCATCACAATGATAAGTGCATCACAAGTATATCACAAGTCCATCACCAAGTGAACAACAAATGAAAATACAACTACCATTCATCTCAAGGTGGCCATCGCGATGTGGTGAAGGAAAAGCTCCATCATTCAGAGGCGCATGAGGTGGATTATTCAACCCACCGATTGAGGCCGCATAAAGGAGAAGAGATTGCATGTGAGACAAGATTACATTAGATACCTAATCTAGGAAGGTAGAGGTCATACAAGCAAAGCACAAGTTTAAAGCAAAAAACTTTCATACTCACAGGAGTAGCTGCAACTGCAGGACGCGGAGGCGAGGTGGAGCCAACACCACCTGCACAAATAAGCCCGTGATGTTGCCCAAGACGCTAGGAACTCAGAATGTCCGCCACCGCCCGCTGGCTCCACTGGTCGACATCCTCGGCCGCTTGGCTCCAGCCCCGACGCTGTTTCATTTCTTGTTCCACCGGCCTCGCAATATTTCACCCAATGTTTCAAGAATGCAAAGCTAATAAAGGTGTGTAAAGATCAATGTACGACGAGTAAAACAGAATAACCTCGAAAAGGCCGACCCGTGTCGGTAATGGCCCGGCTTTGCGGGCGATGGTCAAGCTCGCCGGTTCGCGGCTCGGATCTCGAGAGAGATGGAGAGAGGCCGTGGTCGATGAGGCCGCCGCCAAGCCGTAATCCGCCCATGCTTCTTGCCTTGTCCCACCCTCATGACGATCTCTCCATCAAAGTCCCGGTGCTTGGATCATGGTCCGCCCATGGATCGACCTTGCCGCACGACGGTACTCACCGATGCGTGTGGACGCCGGTTCGTGGTACGCTCGGGGGTCCTCCAGTTGAAGGAGACGCCGGACGCCGCTTTGCCCTTGTGGGCCATACACCATGCCCGAAGTCCGAGCAAGGCAAGGCCACTATGTGACGCCGATCGCGAGAAAGACAAAGAAGATAATTAGAAATCAGTAATTGAGTGTCACAATAGATAAATGAATTCGTGTACCCATGCTTGTTTGTATGCGAGAGGTCATGCGTCGCCTTTGATGGTGTGCCGACCTTGCATCATCAAACGACGGTCCCGCATCATCACAGCATCCGAGATACCTCCGTGAACCACTTGTCCACGATCATCGCCAAAGACTCGATATGATAGGCACCACCAGTGGAATCATCTACACGCCATCAAGTATTTGACATATAAGAAGATCAAATTAAACGACTTAATCTCAAAACGAATCAATATTAATGTTCTTCATCTACCTCAAGGTACTCGGGTCCCGGTCATTATGTTTTTTGCGCCTTCTTGGTGACCTTCTCCAAGCTTCAACCGGTAGGTTACGATGGCCTCGGATGCGACCTCGTGATGCATGTCGGTGATGAGTTTTTACAGCTTTGTAGCCACCGTCCGCCTCGCCTCAAATCCTCATCGTGATCTCAAATAAGTCCTGATACAAACGCGATGTATCCATTCATTATTTCAAGAAAAGTCCAATGAATGCGATGTATTGAGCAATGTTGTGCGAGGGAGACTTACCCAAAACTCCGCTTTCACCAAGGCCGCTTTGTTGGGTACTCAGATACGGCCGACGGCGAGTGGTCAAACGAGTAGGCTGCTCCGCCTTCCCTGCCAGACGTGATAATGCCGGGTAGTGTTGCTCGCAGTAAGACCCAGATGCCATTGGGGAGCGCGGCGCTACCACCGACACAACCACCCGCCTCCGCACAAGTGATTAAGAAAATTATTAGTTTCTTTTTTTTCAACATATCATATGAGTAGTGGTGACAACATCTAAAGTTACTTACTTTTTGTTCTTCGGGCGAATCATCGGGCGCGGTGAGGATGCGGAACTCGAGGGAGGCTCATGGACCTCGCAAGTAGACACTCAAGAGGAAGAGGAGGAAGCGAACCTGCGGCGCACGCCTCGCTGCCGCCCTCGTGGCGCCTCCTCCGCCTGCTCCCTCCTCCTCCGTCTCGACTCGGCCCACGGGCGCCACCTCCTCCTCCAAGACTCACTCACGCGGGTGGGAGGAGACGCCCTCCTCGGCCGGGCGGTCCTCTCCTCCTCCGTCTCACCTCCGCCTCCTCCTCGCAAGCGTGGTCTCGTAAAGCGAGACACGCCCTCACGACGCCGCTCGCCATCGTTGTTCACTCACCGCAATTAAAAAGAATAAGCAAGACGAATTAGAAATAGATGCAAAATGAACAAAACATAATTACAAAAACATAGTAATACATGTATTAGAAATAGATGCAAATGAACAAAACATAATTACAAAAACATAGTATTACATGTATTAGAAATAATCTTCATGATTGGGATTAGTTGGATCATAGGTCTCGCCATCACTATCAACATTGTCCAAATCATCAACACTATCCAAGGAGGAATGTTGTCTTCATTGTCATTGCTTAAACGTAATCGCCAAGCATTTGTAAGTCCTTCACATTTCGCACCTCGCTCAAATGGCCCTCGCCATCAACCCTTTCATTGTCTACTTCCATTCCTATCGCTTTGCTAAGTCTATCTCAAACCTCCCTTGTAGCCCCTCTTCTTGAAAGAACTCTCCATCATATGTGTTTGGGTTGAAGTTGTAATCTTCATCGCTTGGGGATGTAGTTTATCGTGGTGGCGATATACTTGTGCACAATAGCCCAACCCTTAAGATGCTTTTTGTCTTGGCACGATGGCGATAATAAACCTCGACGGCCCGCTGAGCCACAATGTAGACATCTTTTCCTCGATAGACGGAATCTCGTCAATCTCGACCAGCCCAAGCTTAGGGTTCGCCTCACTATCTGTGATGAAACCAAAGGGCATTTGAATATGACAGATTAAGAGGTTTGGAACCATAAAATGGAAATTGTGAGATTTCTTCAATTCTTCCATAATAGTCGAGGCCATCGCGTCGGGCGCAAAAAACTCATTGCTTGTGGTTTTTCGACAATGACTCGTCAGAGCTTGTCGTGGTGAAAACGATATCCATTCACGCCATAACCGTAAATGACTTGACCCTAACAACACAAATTGCTTGTAACCTGCCTCAACTCGCCACTTATAGACGATCGGTTTGGGCCTGCAAGCTCAAGCAGATAGATCGTTATATTATTCAACGCACGATCAACTTGGAATGTCGAACTAAGCACGAGCTAAATTGACAAGACTCTTCGCTTGAACCAAGAAATGAAATCGGGCCTCGTCCCGCACTCGTGAAAGAAGGGTATCAGCTCAAGGGGTAGGATCCCTTGATTCATGCCAGATTGACGAAGAAATTCCCTGCACTAACGAGAAACAAGGGGTTGGACGAAGAAACAAGGAGTGACTACAGATGAAACAAGTTCGCTGGAGAACTTACCCAATGAACGGCCGCACTCGACAAGGTTGGTCAACACATATAGCATGATATCGCGCCACTCTTCATTTTTCAATTGCTTAGTGGTCGGCGCACTTGCGCTCCGAAGTTGCCTTGGAAAAGGCCGAGGTTCGATTCATTTTCGCCAAAGATTGTAACGAGGGGTGGATTATAAACGCTAGGAAGGTTCTCAGCAGTAGTATTTCTCGTGAAGTTTGACACCTCCTCCGCATGTATGCCTCGCAATGGAAGCCTCAATTTTGGCTTTATTTCTACATTTTTATGAAGAGTCTTCGACATCTCTCGATTGATAGCACCAACGGTTCAGACGGGCCCCCATACGCGTTCTCATACGGAGGTGCACAATCAAATGTCAGATCGCTAAGAAAAAGCCGTGGAAAGATCTTCCAACTTACAGAGCAACACGGTGCCACTTTTTCCAAGTCATCAATGACGGTCCGAGATAGCTCCTTGGCACAAAGTCGGCGGAAGAAATAGCTCAACTCGCCAAAGACTTGCCGACATGCTCAGTGACATAGCTCGAACCATCGCCGAAGAAGCCGCCAATCCATATGTGGTAGTCATGACTCTTCATCCCGCTGATTCGCAGAGTGCCTAAGTTCACTCCCCTCTTCAGATTCGCCAGATACCCATCAGGAACATTAGCGCCTCGATCCATTCAAGTACTTCCTCCTTTGGTCCTTTTTCAAGACGAATCGCCTTAGGCCTTCTCCATGTCTTGCCGCGACTAGAGGTCAGATATCTTGATTTGGTCTATCGTGATAACGCTGCTGTGTCCACTCTAGCCTTAGGGTTGTCCTTAGACTTTTCAAAGGTCCATGAGTGTTGCCCAAAGTGCCTCGCGACATTCTTTTTCAAAGGTGCATTACATCAATGTTATGTGGCGTAAGAAGGTCATCGAAATAGGGGAGCCTCGCTGTCCCGACTTATGAGTCCACATATGTTGCTCACCATATCCCACAAAACCACCTTCTTGATTGGGCACGAGAGCATCTATGTGAGCATGAACCTCGCACTACCATCATCCGCATAGCAGTGGTCCGTCACTACGACACCTTTCAGAAAGTTCTTGATGTCTTGTCCGAATGGATGGTCAAGAGAGAGGAATTGACGATGTCCTCGTTTAACGATTTAGTACTTGCCACCCTTGTGCAACCAAATGAACCTCACACCTTCCTTGCATATCGGGCATGGGAACTTCCCCGGAACACACCAGCGCAGAATAACCCATACGCCAGAAGTCATGCAGGAGTAGTGGTACCAAACGTGCATTTTGAAGCTTGTCTTTGTAGCTCTGGTCAGATGTCCATACCCCTTCGCCCCAAGCACGGACCAATTCATCAAACACGGCTCCATGAACACACCCATATTACTCCCCGTGTCCGTGAATTATCAACGATAAGAATACGTTATGTCGCTGAAAGGAGACGCCGGGGAGATTGAGGGGATAACGAACACGTACAACATGTGTATGGGGCAGCCATCACCCATAAGGATTGAACCCATCTGCCTGCCGCCGACACGCATATTGCGAGCCTCATCCGCTTTCACGATGTTTGTCATCAAAGCGGTCCATGCTTCACCATCGGATGGATGTACCATCTTGTCGATTGTACCGCTTTGCCATTTTTGTGCCATGTCATCTGCTTCGGATTCTCTGGTCATGTATAGCCGCTGGATCCTCAGAGGAACGGAAGGTACCGAGGATTTTCACGGGATCGTAGTCTTTCTTTCCGCCATCACAGAGTCTACCTGTGTACCGGAGGATTTACACTTTGGACAAAGGTTTTGCATCCTTGTGTTCTTTCCTAAATAGGACGCACCCTTCAACAAGCATGTATCCGCCATACGGCATCTTAAGTGCACGGCGAGTTTCGCGGACTCAGACATGCTCTTTGGCAGTATCGTGGCCTCCGAAACAGGTGCCAATCACGCCAACATCTTATCGGCCTTCTCGACTCAGTTTAACTCGGACTTCAACCCCATTAAGCGCCCAATGGCATCCAGCTTGAGACACCGCTGACCGATCGTGAAGGGGTTTCGTGTCGAGTCCATCATGTCGAGAACGCCTCAGGCGGCCGCCTTCCATCTCTCTCCTTCACGCCCTCATCGAACCGCCCTGGTGAAAGTCATCTAACATGTCTCGCTACCCCAAGATCAAGATCATAAGCCTCGACGCGGGTCTCACCACCTCCTCTCTCATACGATGGGCTTCACCATGGTGGACCCACCGGTGTAGTCCCACAGAATCCATTCTTCAAAAGATGTTTACCCATGTCCACCTTTGTTTACCCTTCTCCTGCTTCCACATTTGCCGTAGGACACAAACTAGACAATGTCCTTTAGCGCCTTTGCCAAATGCACGGCTCAAGAAAGCATCGGCCTTGTTCATCCATTCCGTGGTGTAATCACTCGACTTCTCCGCCCCGTACATCCAATGACGGTCATCCATCCTCTAACATATGTATCAATGAGTAATGTAACCATCAATTGCATCTACGGAGACGCTTAATCGGGTTACGGATCTACGCACCATGATATTAAAAGAGGGGTTATACCTAGGTGGCGGTGGAGTCAAAGAAGGGGCCGTGGCGGGTCGGTGCAAAGGGCGAGGCGACACAGGCAGACGGGCGCCGAACTCCGACTCGCCCGACGGCTCTTTTCTCGCAAAAATGGAACAAAATACTGTCATTTAAAAATTCGCAAACTCCTCGCACGGTGAGGTTTCCAAAACTCAAGAAAAACAACAAGACGATGGCCGACAACCACATATACAACCACAACCACAACTACACCGCCACAACCAAAGGAAATAATGTTTCTCACTAAACATCATGAGATAATGTTTTATGTGCATTGTGAAATAATGCAAACTTCGTGAAATAGGAAAAATCATATAGAAAAATCATCCATAAAAGGCCTAACTTGGGGTAAATTGCCTAGAGCAATCCTAATCGTACAATCTAGAAGACTAGTGTAGATTCTTCACAACCCTGTTCCTATCAGATGTTAACAGCAAAATATCGTGATTTTTGAAGTGATGCCCAAGGTATCTTCTTTTGTGCACGTAGTGTATTTTTTTCTTATCAGAAGATAAACTGCAATTCTTCTCGTATAAGACATAACTTAAACAATTCTTTGTCATGGTTAACAGTAGATTTGTTTAGTTGCCAGCTTATTCTCAAGAAGTACTCATTCCTGAGTTGGTTAAATATGTATGTGTTGATCTACGGTATAGTGTCATGTTATTGTTCTATTTCTGAAAAAAGTAGTATAGAACACAAGATATTTTGATGTTTTCTCCAATATCTGAGCACGAGCAGTACTCTACTGGTGTTAGTTTTGATATGATTGTTTTCTGCTAAGAATGGGGAAATTCAATTCTTCTTGCACAACTTAATCAGTTCTTTGTTATGGTTGCCAACAGATGGTTAACAAAACCTACTCCATACATTATGAAATAAGTAAAAATAAGTGATAGCTTCGAAAGAATGGAAATAAAGGCTCTGAAAGGCACTTACGATGCAGTCACAACAGCAGCTAGAGTAGCGTATGCTTGAGGCGGGCGCAGGTATGGCGGGCAAGGCGGCGGGCGCCGCGGAGCGGGTCGGGTTTGGGTCGGCAGGGTGGCGGCAAGGGCGGGCGGGCCGGTATGGCGGGGCAGTGCAAGGTGGGGTAATGCTGGGCGGCGGGCGGGGCAAGGGCGGCATGGGCGGCGGGGAAGCGCAAGACGCTGGGCGAGGCGATGGCGCGGGCGCAGCTGGGCGGCAAGTGTGGGCGGGGTGTGCGATGTGGCGCAATTTATAAGTCACATCGAGAAGGTTTGCCGAGTGCCCGCGATCCGCTCAAAACAATTTTTCAATTTTTTTATTTTTTAATTTATTTGCCGAGTGTCTGATCAGAGGGCACTCAAGAAGAAAGAGTTCACGAGTGCCCCGACACTCAAGACTCCAAACGCTATTTTTTTATAAAGCTTTGCCGAAAGTGCCCCGCACAAAGACTCGCAATAGGAAATTAAAAAATAAAAAATTTAAAATTGATAGCGATCGGGCACTGGCACTTTGCCGAAAGTGCCACTGTGGCACTCCAAGAAAGACACTTTGCCGAGCGCCGTGGCCCCGCACTGCAACGCTTTTTTTTCTCTTATTGATCAGGTTTTATGTTTTTAATTTATAAAGCAAACAAAGTCCATTATGAAACTTGTGGAGATGTCATGATATCATATGTGAGGCTGTGATAAAAATTTTTAAACTGTGACATCTCCATCTCGATATGAGTATCACATGTGGAGATGTCCCGGTTTGTAAGCATCAGACGTGACAACGCAGTACGTAAACCTTCTCAAATTTTTTTTCACAGCCTCCACATATGATATCATAACATCTCCACAAGTTTCATAATTTTCGGACTTTGTTTGCTTTTTATAGAATTTAAAACACTTCGCCCAAGAAGTTCACTTACCATGTTTCACAACAAGATGTCCGAAATTTCGGTCCGCTCTCGATACGGCCTCACACTACACTCAATAACATGACTATCATTTTTGAATCATTAAATTCCATTATTCGATGCACGCAGCTCAAATTTGCATTTTCCAAATAATTATAGTAAATGAAATAAATTAACTAAATATAACAAAAGCCAAAAATGTACCAAATTCTAACATAGAGTACCGGCATCAGAGGAGGGCTGCAAAAAAATTTGAGGCCAAAAAAAAAAGTTTGTCGAGTGCCGTGGCACCAAGACTCGCAATCCAGCGTTTTGCCGAAGCGCGGCCGACCGCACTCGGCAAAGATTTATTTTGCCGAGTGCCAAACGGTCCGCCGCCGCAGAATTTGACGTCAAGGGAGCCGCACTCAGCCGCTTTTGTCGCAGGCCTCCTTTTGCCGAGTAGCAGTTCGCACTCTAAGAAAGCGCATGCTATCGAAAGTGTTACCATTTGTCGAGTGCATGGCACTCGCAAATTTGAATTTACCGAGTGTAGGTTCTTTGCCGAGTGCGGCACTCGCAAAATAGCTCTTTGCCGAGTGCCCGATATTTGACACTCGGCAAAGAGTTTTGCACTCGCAAAGAAGCTGAGTCCGGTAGTGCAAATAACTCCTCATAACAATGGGGAATAGCACACTATACATATATCTCTAACACATGTGAAGGACGCCAAAGCTAGGACACATGCAAACCACACAAATAACTGTGTAAACATATATAGCTTGGTTACGCAATCACGATCTCTCGCACTGTCGGTGAAATCTCCGACGGCCTCGTTCGCCGGTGTGCGTGGCAATCACGATCTCGCACTGTCGGTGAAATCTCCGACGGCCTCGTTACGCCGGTGTGCGTGGCCAATGCCCAAAGCACGGTGACGAACTCGCCACCCTGCATCAGTGCTTTCTCATGCCCCGACACATGCGCCTCATCGCTGGACGGTGCTATGTAGATGACGAGCTCAGTCCAAACGCTGGCCAGAAGCTCCCACCGCTTTTTTACATCAATTCTCTTGATCTCCTCAAACAGCTGTGCGCCCTTCTGTACCACCGTCTCCGTCTCCTCACCTTTCTTTTTCGCAATGTTTTGACCCCAGCATCCTTTATTCGTCTTCTGGCTGTCACTGCTTTCCCGAGCTTCCTCATCTTCTTGTACCAGATGTGGCGCGGCGAGAAGTAGTAGGCCCAGCACCCCAGCTTCCTCTTCAGCTCCTTCTTCATGTCCCTGTACACTTGCTTCGTCGCTTCCTGGTTGTCCGGCAGCAACTCCGGCCGGACCACTACCAAGTAAGCGCAGTACATGGACAGCTTTGTCGCCACCTTCTTGTGGTCGTCGTCCCGTGCTTGAGACTCCACATTATCCTGGGCCAAGAGGAAGGTGGCGATGTGCCATATGAGGATGACCTCGGCAACGCTATCGCTCTCGCACGCGAACATGAGATTCGGATGGCTCTGCTTGAGGATGTGCCTGCCGTTGCTAAGTGCGCAAGTGTTGCCGAAGGCGCAGTCGGCTTTGTACAATACATCGTGCAAGCGTTTCACGATCAAATGCTTCGCCTCCCTGGGTACGCGGTCGGTCGGCATCATCTGGGGGAGCCATGCCATCGGGCAAAACCACAGCACAGAGAACTGCTTGATGCAGAGGTTGCGGTACCTCATGCGGTGCCGGAGCCACCGTAGACTACGAAGTGCCCCATGGAAGAAGTTGCTATTTCGCAAGCATCGCCTCCTGGTGGTCTCACAGATCAGTGATACCATGAACCAGTCGGAGAGGAGAAAGATGGAAAACTCCCACATTTCCTCGTACACAAAGGTTAGGGAGAGGAGGACGGTGATGGAGAGGTCAATAGTGGCGAAGAAGGTGGCTGGCGACTTGAAGACTTGCTTCGTGAGGCATGTGATCAGCTTGGATAGACCCATGGAGAGGAAATAGTTGTCATGGACGATGCCGTGGAAGACATAGGGCGCGTCCCCGTTGCCGTAGAGCACGATGGCCATGACGCACAAGCCCAACAACGCGACAGGAAACAGCACGTAGTTGGCAAGAAAGAACGAGGGCTGGCGAGCACGACGGGGACGACGGAGTGATAGCACTCGCAGAGGAAGTGGAGCCTCGTTGTTCATCACTTGGAACAATGTGGCCGCCGCTACCTTCTCTGCTTCCTCCGGCTTCACGTCGTTGCTGCGGTTCTCTTTGTGCCGCTTCGCGACCTTCGCTGCCTTCTGCTTCTGCTCCGGCTGTTCCTCGTACTTCTTTTTGCTCTCCTCCCAAAGGCCTTTAAAGATGAGGTCCCTACAGTTGCGGGTTTCCGCCTCGGGGATGGGCAATTCCTCGAACCTCCGACGCAGCAGCTTGAAGAGTGCAAAGGAGAGGCAGAGCTCTTGTGTCTTGGGTGTCTCCCAAGGAATTTCTCTTTGTCAGCACATGTCCAGATACGGCCGACGGTGACGACGGTGCCCTGGGACTCAACATGTTCAAGATCAAGTACGTAGCCATGTGGGATTGCTTTCTTCACCATGGTCTCTTCGCCCATGACCACGTATTTGCAGTTCTTCAATAGATCGGAATAATCGGATCCCG
Source organism: Phyllostachys edulis (assembly GCA_036346405.1). Classification (NCBI taxonomy): domain Eukaryota; kingdom Viridiplantae; phylum Streptophyta; class Magnoliopsida; order Poales; family Poaceae; genus Phyllostachys; species Phyllostachys edulis. Next base: position 13,264 of record JAYEVD010000478.1, read on the forward strand.
TCGAGCTGCTGATTTGTTGTTCTTGGTCTTTCTTTGGTAGTATTTGATTCATGTAGGAGGCGAGAACCTGGGCGTTCTTGCCGTGGGCATAGGATCGCCTCCCTGCCTCGATGAAGGCGACCTCTGCAAAAACTTGGCAGCCGCAACGAGCCAGAGGACGGTGAAGACCGCCTTCCTACCGGCGCTTTGGATGACGAAGAAGACAATGTAGCCGAGGAAGGCGATGCGGCCGGCGCGCTCGATGAGGGCGGTGCGGCGATTGATCACGCCGGCTGATCTTGTGACCAGGAAAGCCTCCACCTTCTTGCGGATGAGCTCCACAAGGAGCATCCACAGGAGGATGACCCGGGCGCGTAGCGGGAGCTCGTCGCTCGAGTAGCCCTCACGGGCATATTTGGCGTCGGAGAAAAGGTAGGACATGATGGGGAGGAAGAGCGACAGGGCGGCGGAGAGGAAGACACGGACTTCGGGATTGAGGATGGCAGTGAACTGGGTGAGGCGGCTGAAGAGGTTGAGGTTGACAAAGACCACGGCGAGGATGAACATGACGACGGAGGTGATCACCACCGAGGCCTCATTGCTCTGGTCAGTGTAGGAGGAGGTGAGGTTGTACACGTAGGACCCGATGGTTCTGTTGCAGTATGAGCTACTGCTAAGGTCCATCTCTACTTGTCCTTGATTAATAAGATAGCTAGCTCACTAACTCTCTCGACCTATCTAATATGTTCCTCCCCTACGACCTATTTATACAACTCGCGTGTGGCAACTGCCTGTTCATATAGATGATTAACGATTTTTCTTAAGTTTCAGTCGATTTACTCATCTTTGTATCACGACAGAGATTCGTGCTCGAGGTTGTCTTTTTTTTCTTCTCCGCTGGCTGCGGCAAGTTTGGTTTAGGGTTCACCGGTGCCTGAGGCTTAGAGGAGGCCGGGTGGCGATAGACCGACGGTGGGCAGTAGTAGCGGCGGTGCGCCGAGGCAGCGGCAAGGCCACCAGACAGGCGAGGAGGAGGGCGGTGGGTGGTGGAGGTTGGCAGGGCAACGAGACGAAGTGGCTAGGAGGTGGCGGGAGGCAGTTGTGGTAGCCACTGGAGAAGGGGAAGAGGGCAGCGGCGGGGCATCTCACCGTAGAGGAGGAAGAAATTGGCGGCGGCAGCAGGGGGGGTGGAGAGGCAGGGTCGAGGTGCTCATCGGCGGGGCTCGCCGGTGTCGGAGGTGGCGGAGGCGAGGTGCGTGGTGGAGGCGCTGCGTGGGTGGTGAGGGAGTGAGGGGTGAGGGTTGGGTGGGTTAGGTAGTTTTGCATGAACCTTGGGGCTGTGATTAAAAAAAATCAGTCGATGTGCAATAGTCACCGCTATGATTAACTAGCGGAATTTTTTCCTGCAAGTGCATGATACTACAATCAATACTAGAAATCCCCATTTTTCCTAGTGAGTAATATACTAGGGAACATGCAAAAAACTGTAGGGAATTGGTTTCCCTAGTGGCATTCGTAGGGAACGGCTACTAGGAAAAAGAATGTGAGAAAAGAAAACGTTCCCTACAGTTTTTTTTGGGAAAACTTAGGGAAAGAATCGTTCCCTAGGATTTTAAACGGTAGGAAAATCCCATCCACATGGCATTGCCATGTGACGGAAAGATTATTTCCCACGTTACCTTTCTACCAAATTTAGGAAAGAATCCAACAAATTCCCTACGTTATTTCTTGTATACCCTAGGGAACATTTTTATATAAACATTATTTTCCTATTGCTAATTCAAAATTCATCCCCTACAGTTTGACATGAACACTAGGGGTACTGAAATTATTGTTTTTTTTCCTAAATATATATACATTATTCAAATACTTATTTATATGCCCAGTTACAATCAAAATACACTAAATTCACATTATCGCTCAAAACAAAGTTTATGCAGAGATAAACATAACAATATCTTGTATTTCCATTAGACCATCAAGTACTATTTGAAGCACATTTCCATCAATATATCCAAGTGTAAACATCACACTATCAGAAAGTCCAAAAAACAACACCCACGCTTGCACCACAAGTGCACAACACACATGCATACGTAAGTACAAATGACTAAGCTAACAAGGTTTTACAGACATCAAAATGCAACCCTTACATGTTAGTCATTCCATAAAAGAAGGCAACATGCACCACTTGCAACAAAAGTACGCTTCCACATGTAATTGGACCATAGCTGACATTAAAATAGTGCAAGATCGTCGTCCAGCGGAGAAGAAAAGTTCCCATCAGCACTAACAGATGCATTAACATAATCTCCAAACATGTCTCGAGCAATCCTATTCAATGTATCATCCGGGTTCTCTACTCCAATATAGTTGAACCGCTGGTACGAGGCTATACAACAAAAATAGTTCGAAGTTCAGTAAAAAAAATTCGTAAAAGAAATACTACAGTCCGACATGATTTTTCAAGTGTAGAAATTTCTGTAACTATTGTAAAAGTTGCGTGGTTTTCAGCTGCATAATACATAAAATTTAGTAAGTAGGATAGACATAAAGTGTTGCACATGACAATTGACCAAGAAACATATGAATGCATGTATGTATAGCCTAAAGATTCATGGATCAGACACATAATCATGGACTCTTCAATGGCATGTCCTAAAATTTTGTTAATTGAATAGAATGTCTAAATCTTTTTAAAGAGGATATGTGTGTACTTCTAATTTGGAAAGATGAGTCTGTTTAAACAGGATATGTGTGTATAGTTCTAATTTGGAAACATGAGTCTGTGGTAAAACAAAAACTACAAGAAGTAAGTCCAATAATTCATTGATACATTAAGGTACAACAATGGTTGTTTTTCCTTGGTCTAAATTAGACCATACATGAGTCCAATAACAAAACGGATGACAATGCCCTTCTCCTTTTCCAGCTTTTGCAAATGCTCACCTAGAAAGCACCGATTTAGATACATATGAAACAAAACCTCTGTAGTGCATTACCAGGGAAAAGTTCTACCTTGTGGCATCCACATCTGCCTGATAGAGTCTCTATGGTAAAGGAAGCCCAGAATTATATGTGTTTTCTTCAGAATGTAATGCATTATCACTACATCATCTAAAACTAACTCATATCATAAAATTTTCATAAAACTGGACCTATTATAAAAAAAAATCACTAAACAGAAATGCATAATCACAAGTGCAAGCTAACATTTCAACAGGTATTGTAATCAACACAATGCTTGGCATAGTCAGTTTGAGACCCATGTTCAGTAAATTATTCCAACTCTAGTAGACACAGACGCTCATAAAATACTAACCTAGCCTATAGCCCTTTACAGCAATAACTATGCACGATGACAAAGAACAATACCTGAACATACTCCTGATCGTTGCCAAGGCATCTTCCTCGTCTGTTAGTTCAAACTCACCAGATATTTGAGTCAAGGAAGACCTAGCCATAGGTTTTTCCTTTGGAGAAGATGAAATGTCAGCACCATCTGAGAGTAGAAATGAATAGTCTTGATTATCCTTAAGTGCCTCGGCCTTTCTTTTTGCTTGCAAATCACAAATGCTATTTTTCGATCAAGACTGCTCAAGTTTAATATAGCAAATATATAAACAATACAGGAAGGTAAATCCTTTGTACCTCATTAACAATCTTCTGCTTCGTGAAATCCATTTGTTTTAGCTTGCACTTTTTAAGATGATGGGATGTCCTTCTACACATATATTAACCGCAATTACTAAATGTTAGATCAATGATAATCGAGGATCGTGTAGTACTACATACTCTAGAAGGTCTTCATCTCCGGACATTGTGTTCTGTAGTTGTTTCATTCATTTTCTTTCTTCAATCACTCGTTGGGAGATCACCAGCTTGGATGGCCCAAAGAAGGAGCCAAATACCCTGATAGTAGGGATGTCAGAAGGAATCACAGATCAAAAATTATGCCTTCCAATTTTATTTCTGAAGAAAACCACCAACATTAGTTTCATCCTTACGATGCGGTAAGAATGCTATCATGCTAGCAATATGTGGAATCACCAACATTTTTGTATCAGTTTGGTGCCAAACCATCCATTGCAATTTATATAAGGGTTTGATAGATCGTTGCTGCAAGATGGAGACATTGTAGAAGAACCGCCGAATCGAGGAGGGAGGGGGGAACTCACAGAGAGAAGGGGAGGCCGTGCGAATCGAGGAACTCGATCTGCTGGAGTAGCTTGTCCTCCACAGAGAAGGAGAGCAGTCGGGCGAAGCAGTAGGTTTGGGACGCCGAGCGCCGGAGGAAGTAGAGCCATTTGGAGCCGGCCGCCATGGGGACACGAGCAAAGTGGGTGCCATCGCAAGACTCGCGAGAGGTCCTCCGCTGCGACAATCGGCTGCCTCTATGAGGAACCAGAGACGGAGGTCCATGGCAAAGACGCTGGCCGTGAGCAGATTTGGCTGTGACCACGGCGGCGCAAGAAGACGGCTCCGGGACCGCGCAGAGGTGCCGGGCCGTGGTGGGCGGAAGCTTTGGGGACGGTGAGGTGGATCTTTGGGAGGCAAGCTAAAGTCATGAGGACGGCACCAACGATTCCAACGAGGGAGGTTGTGGTCTGGGGAAATTAGGGAGGCAGCGTGGTTTGGGGATTTCAGGAGGTAGCGCTGAAGTCGTGAGGCAAGCTAGCCAAAATCGGCGCAACACTTAAAAACAGCGCAGAGCCCAAAAAAAACCTAGCAGGAGGTAAAAAAAGAGAGGCAAAAATGAAAAAAAAATCCCTACGGTTTTACCCATCCGAGTAGGGAAAGTTGCCACCATGTCGCTGACAGGGCATAGTCTATTTCTCTCTCCATAGTCTTTCCCTAGTAATTTACGTAAACAGTAGGGAACGATTTCGTTCCCTAGGTTTTTTTAACCTCACCCTAGGGATAGATACTTTCCTTTGGATTATAATTCCACTACTAGGAGCGTTTTAAAGCTGTAGGAAAAATGGGGATTTCTAGTAGTGAATACATGTCATTTTGTTTGAGAATAGACCTAGATTTGTATTTTCTTACACAACTATAGTTGTTCTAATTAATTTAGAATTGATTAATCTATATTGTTATAATCTAGACCTGCTAATATCTACGGTGTAGATCTTTTTTTTGCACCGATTAATTAACTTGGTTATTTATAGACCTCTGGAGCAAATTACGGTTCCATTTATTTTATTTGTTTTAATAACTAGTGGAATTTCCGGCAAGATATTGCAACATAATGTATTTGTTATAAAACTCTATTGTCTTTGAAAATATAGTTGTATTTGTTATACAAATTGTAATAGATATTGTATTTGTTATATAACTCTATTGTCTATATATAATTAATCTACACCGCTATAATCCGCACTACCAAAATAAGTGATGTAAATCTTCTCTTTTCTCTAGATTAATGAGAATTTATAGGAATTTTAGTTTTTGTGATTTAAGGATTATTGTAGAATTTTATAGACATCCAAAACGATTAAGATATAATAGATAGATTAGGAATCTATGCGCATGTATAACGTGTTGAAATATATTGCTCATATTTCTCATTCAGCTTAAGTTTTTGGATGAACTAGTTGGTGTATATAATTCAATATGGTATCAGAACTAAAAGATTCTGAGTTCAGCAATTCAAGTAGCACATCAGCTCAGCTCAACAGGCAACGAGAGAGACTGCATGACAGCATCGCGTGCTTGCAAGGATTTGCTTTGGAGCGCAGGCATATGATTGATTTCCTTTCCTTCTTTTTTTTTCCTTTACCAAAGGAGAGGATTCCCAACGCCAAAGAAGACAAGGCAGTCGTCTGCAACAAGACAGGTTGTCTTTTCTTTTTCTCTTTTCCTTTCGCTTTGTGAAAACATATTACAAGTTGTCATTTGCACACTACTGCGTGCAGGGCACTTTTGATATCTACAATTAGAAAGAAAAAGGCGGACGAGAATTAAATGGGCTGGCTAGCTTCCAGTTCATTTTTTTCTTAGGCTTACCTCAATATAGTAAAAGAAAAGGGAAATATGTATATATATAGTTTTCACGAAAGATGCACTTCACTACGGCGTATCGGAGCCACGAGGGCGGTGCTCAAGGAGGTTACGTTGGGCTCGGGCCAGTGTGGCCGGTGCGGAGGCGGTGGCACACGATGGGGGCGAGGGCGATGGTGGCCATGGAGCGGAGGGGTCGTGGTCATCCACAAGATCCCGCAACCCATCGCGAAGATTGCAGCGTTGGCACGGAGCGGCAGCGCAGAGGCAGCGACGTCAAAATGGATGCGGCGACAATGCACGGGCTAAACTGCTCAAGCCTTCGTCGTTTTATGATGGGTCGGCTCGCTGCGGGCGAGGTTGGGTCGGTGCGGTACTTGGCTGTCCCGGTGATGGCGTGGAGGCGGTGTTAGTAGGGTGTTGGAGCTCGTTTTATGTACTCACGGGTGACGGCGGCGGCATTTTTTAGGTGGCGGCGCGCGCATAAGCACGACAACCGTGAGGGGAGGCCATCGGGTCATACGCCAAATGGAGTCCGAGGTGGTGGGATGGCGATGGCCGTTGTTGGGGAAGATGGTAGCAGCGATAACGACCATGGTACAACAGCCGAATTTAAGTGGAACAAGATAGAGGGGGTGGAGGCGATGCTATGGTTGCAAAGATTAAGAAGATGGCTCACCGAGGACGGCGAAATCGACGACGACGGTGGTTGTAACATCCCAATTTTCTGAAGTTTAAAAATCATTTTTGAGTAATTAGCCCTTTGAAAAATTCACCAAGATTTTATTTGAATTTTAATAAAGCTTAATATGGACTTTTAATAGCAAAACATTAAAGTGCTTGGAAATATTTTCTAGATTTTTCAAGAATTTTTCAGAGTTCCTTTGCTATTTTCCATTTGCTATTTGGATTTACTGTATTTTCTAAATTGGAAAAGCTATTTAAAATCCCAAAAAAAAAATCCTTTGGGCTTAATCTCTTTCCCTCTCGGCCTAGCTACTTCGGAGCCCAGCCCATCTCCCCGGCCTTTTCCCTTCCCCGTAGCCCACCTGCGCTCGCTCTCCTCCTCTGGCTATCGGGTGGATCCGCCTTGTCAGTTCGGAGCAGCCACGTCAGCGTCGTCTTCGACACGGACTCGTCCTTCTAAGTTCCTTACGTGCATGTCGCCATCGGCCCCCGCATGGACTCTCCCTCCTCCAGCCCTATTTAACAGCCGCGCCCGCGTCATAATCGTCGCACCAACCTCTCTCTCCTGAAACCCTAGCCCGTTCCTCGAGTCGCGCTGCTGTTTGGTCGAATCGAGCTCAAGAAGTCAAGCTTCGCTGAAGCTTTCCTCGCTGGAATTGGTCATCGTCGGTGAGCCATCGCCTTCCTCATCGCCAGATTCGAGATCACCGCAGTTGTTTTCTACAGTGCGCGATCTTCTTGTTTTTGGGAACCACCGCAGCCTCGCCATCGCTCAACCGAGCCAGATCACATTTTGTCACCACCACTATTGTGGTCGCCGCCGGTGAGTTTTGACCGTGTCACCAAATCCCGTGTTGCACTTGCTCGGGTCCGCCGCCGTCACGGAGAGTCGCCATTCACCGGAGTTCACCGGGTCCAGAGCAGTGTCGCCGTTGAGCCACTGTGTCATGCCACCTCGCCTGCCAGCTCACTACCACGTCAGCCCTTGTAACATCCCCATTTTCTAAGCTTTAAAAATCCTTTAAATAGTTAGTAGGGAGAAAATTCACCATTTGGTTTTATTTGAGTTTAATTCAAAAGCTTAATATTGAACCTTGTGCATCAAAATAATTTAATATGATTAAAGTCAACAGCAACCATGGTCAAAACTATTTTGTTTGGATTATATGTGCTTGGATATATTTTTTAGATTTTTCTAGAATTTTTCCAAGTTCATTTGCTATTTTCTAATTGCCATTTGGAATTTTTGGTATTTTATAAAATAGAAAAGCTATTTAAATCTCAGTTAATTCTCTTGGGCCTAAACCCAACCCTATCCTATTTCGGCCCAACTCCTGTTGGCCCAGCTCGCCCGCGTGCACGCCCCATCTCTCGCCGACATGCGGGCCCCGCTTGCCAGTCTCTGTTCTCTTTCCTTCGCGCGTGCTCATCTCAACTCATCACCGTTCGATCAAGGATGGATGGTCAAGATCGGTTGTGCTGTTCGGACAGTCCGAATATCACACTCCTTGTGAGCCATTCGATCAAGAATGGACAGTCAAGATCCGATGGGCCGTTTAGACGGTCCGAACGTAACATTCAATCTGGATCGTCCATTTAAAATCCGACGGTCAGGGTTAGCGATCCGAAAGTTTCCTTCGCTCACAGTGCGTGTTTCACGCCAGTGGGCCCATGTCCATGTGTCGCCGACCGGGACCGCCATTGCTCATCTTCTCCTAGCAGACCCTTCTCCTCTTTCTTCGCCGCCGCCATCTCGGAGATGGACTCGCGCCTCCCGGCTATTTAAGACCGCGAGGCCCTTCGTTCTTTGCACCTCGAGTAGTGCCGCCCTCAAAACCCTAACCGCCACCCTCGATTTGTCGCCTGGAAGCCCTAGCCACCACCTTCGTCTTCGCCACGGTGAGAAAGCCCTTGCCTCCTGCCGCCATTTCGTGGTCTCGCCGCCTTTGGACGCCACCATCGAGATCGCCGCAACGCCCGCACCTCGAATCCGCCGTCGCCTTCGCCGGAGGACCGCTTCTTCGTCGTCACCGTTGAGCCCGAGCGTCCACCTCCGCTTTGACCTCGCCGCCGGCCGCTACACTTCACATCGAGGACCCATGAGCACACCATCGTGATCCCCACGTCCTCCTCTACCTCCCGATACCCTTCGCCGCCGTTTGCTGGATCCCTTGGGATCAGTGCGCCGCCGCCCTCGCCATTGAGCCACACCGCACCACCTCATCGCCATGTCAGCCCAGCGCCTCTGTGTCGCTCGCGTGGCAGCCACGTCAGCGTGCACACATGGCAGTCCAAATCCAAATCGTGAGCCGGTTCATTAGACCAAGTGCACAGTGAACCGTGAGGCTGACATGTGGGCCTCACACGTCAGTATTTCCTTTTTCTTTTTCTTATTCCGAAAATCCATTGTTGACGTCGTCGTTGCGCAATAATCTGATTTTTCTTTAGATAAATAATTCAGAAATTCGGAATAATCCAAATATTAGGGTTTCTTTCAGATTCAAACTTCCAAAGCCCATATCTTTTGCATCCGAACTCCGGTTGAGCCCATTCAAATTTCTAAATTCATTTAAATTCAAGATCTAGTTATCTAAGATTTTTATTTAATTTTTGGAGTTTGTTTTGTCTCTATTATTTATTTGTTTTGTTTGGTTGCTTCGTTTGCGAGTAGACGTTGATACTTCGGGAATATTTGAAGAAAAAGGAACACCTCAAGAGCAAGATCAGTACCTAGACCTTTTTCAAGGCAAGTCATACATTTGATCATATTGAATCCCAGTTTTCAAAAGTTATATTGATTCAAATTATTGCATCTACTTTAAGTATTTATTTAAATGCTTTTGGGTGTAGTTATTAATCCAATTTGTTACAACCACCTTGTCTATTTGTTATGTCTTAATCTTTTGTCACCCTTGGTTGGTTTATTTAGTTGGTATTACGCAGCACCAACGTGGGCTGGTTAGATATGATTAGTCTGCTTAGCCATGCCATGAGTCATCATCTCATGTGAGTTGCAAATATAAACTTGACTAAGTGATTATGGAACTATGAGATAAAACTGTGTGTACTATGTGCTATTACTCGTTGATGGCATATGTTGCACTTAACCAACAGGGTGAGAAATGATTTAGAAAGAGGCAAGTGGACTGTGTATTGTTATGGTGGATCTGTGTGCATAGGCTTAAAAAATCTGTGTGCATAGGGATTTGTAGTAATTTGGAAGTCTTGCCTTGGTCAATTAAGGACTTAACTTTGTGCGCCATTGAACTAGGCCTCTCGTACAACCACATGCCTAATGGGACGGGCTAACTTAGTAAGTTATGGAATCTTGACATTGCTACTCAAGTTGTAGGTTAGACTGTGTTGATTGGGTGGAGGTGTGCTACCAAGTAGTTACATCACGGGGCGGTTCACTGTGTCCCTGTCCAACTGTGTGTGTCATACCTATCGCTGTGTATGGCTTTGTATGATACAATTCGTAAGCACACTGGGAGTTTCAATGCTTGAGATGAAGTTTCTGAAACGTTTTGTTATGATTAGTGCTTGCAACACTAGTCGTATCTTGTGGGTAAAGTGTACAAACTCTGCAGAGTGTTAAATCAATTTATTCGAATAGCCGCGTCCTCGATCATAGACATGCTCGGGGATTTCACATGAGGGGTAGATTTTCATAAAAACCTTGGGAAGGTAGCTATGTGATCTAAGTCATATGGCTATGTGAATAACTTGTTTAGGCTATGTGTCTTTGTGAAATTAAACTATTAAATTATTATTGTTATTCGCTTTTACTTTATGCTTTCAATCTATTATTCATATTCAAATTGCAAAAGTTGCATGTCCGCAAAAGAACCACGAAGCCATTCCTTTGGAATAAGCTCAGATCTATACATTGCATTTCGTGGTGTGACTTGCGTAGCACGGTTGTGTACTCATGCTTGCTAAATCAAATCAATGTAAGAGGAGGAGTTATCGCCGCCGAGGAGGAGTTCGTTGAAGGTGCTTGATCATAGGGTCTTGATCCCGGTTGTTCGTGGTGAATTGATGGGATGCCGCCGCCATTTCTATTTCCGCTACTATTTAATTCTCTATTAGCCCTGCGTGGCTTAATAATTGTAAACTCGACCATAATATCAAAACCCTTATTTATTAATCAAATTACTCATTTATGCTATTATTCACCTTATGTGGATCGATATTCATCTATGTTGAAACTGTGTGCACTAGTGTGATCCTGGACTAGTGTATTATACACAGAGGTTCCAGAATTGCATTTTTGGGTCCCGACAGAGGTGCTATCAGAGCCATACTGATTGTAGGTCTTGACCTTAGTTAGATCGGCCGTCTTGGAGAGTCCAAATTGTTTTCTAAAGAAAAATTAACTTGCAAGATTAATTGAATTGCTTAACTCCTCTCATGTCTCTCTTGACTCAACTATTTCTAGAACCTTTTCCCCTCCCCGCTGTTTTAACTTGGTTCCTATCCTCTTGTCTGTCTTGACAGATGCTTCATACCTACGGTGAGCGCAAAGGTGAACTTGCCGTAGAGTTGTGGAAGCTATTGCGGGTACTTGGAGGCTTTGATCTTCCAATGTACCGTGGCAACCATTGGGTGGTCAACGGGCGGGATCGTGGAGTGATCTGCTGCCTGACTATCTATGTGAGGAGGAACACAAAATTAAGAGCACTCCCTGTAAATCCAGTTCATATCAATTAAGAGCCGTGCCATTATCTCCCAGGATATATCGCATCATTTTCCTCTTTTATTTTGTAAGATCGGTGACTCGATCATCGACAGCTGGCACCGTCCGTGGGGAAGAAGACGCAAGTTTCCTGAAGAAACTCTCCGCTCGTCAAATCCTCTCTCATTCCTCATAATTGCTCATGCGACTATAGAAGGAGTTTGGGACGAGGAGAATTGGTTCGATCTAGCGGACTACTCCAACCTCGACATGGAGGGATGCATCTGTGCCATGCAAGAAAACGGCATGTCCTCCTCCTCCTCCTCCGCTGGTTTGCACGTCGCCGATGTTAGCAACATCGACCGGATGGATGATGATACCCACTACGACAAGTGGTGTTTCAAGAGGAATCAGCCATCCCGACCAGTTCAGAACGGCCAAAGACCTCTCCAAGCCCGGTCGTTCCAACCGGTGAAAAAGGTGACGAAAATTCAGCACCGCAACTCGAGAATCTCTATACTCTCGATGAAATCATTGCTGAAAGGTACTCACCTATGGCTTCTGGTGATTCCAGGAGCCAACCGACACCTGGTAACGGTGTCGATGAAACCTCCACTGGTCATAGGCCATGTAGGGATGATAAGACTTAGCATACGATCGGCAGTCCGCCGTATCAGACTGAGTCCCCCAAGAAGTCCTCAGGAGGTGCTCATCTACGACCGCTCTCCGTCGTGGAAACTCCTAGTAGAAGTATTGGAAGGCTCTCCATTAGTTACGATAGAAGCTCGTCGGAAGATCGCTGCTGGAGGCACGAGGTCAATGCGATCGGAGATACAGATCAAGATGCCTTGCACGGTCCTACACACTCTGTCACGCCACCACATGCTGGTAGAAATGATACGGGTCATCAAGCACCAACTTTCGGAGGCAACAGAATTGATCGACATCCATTAGTTAACTTCCCTGGCTCTGCCCCACCAAGAGTAGCTGATCGGATGGAGCAAACCAGGAGGTTGGGGAAAGGTTCAGATCTTCGAACACCTACTACCAGTATGAATCCTTCAAGACCTTCAGTAACGGTACGAAACCTGCAACGTGTTCAAGATACGTTGAATAATTCTAACCCTGCTCTAGCAGAGACCCCAGGTTTTGTACAACTCGTAGGCCAAGTATCAGAGATTCTTCAGCAAACCATGCAATGAACAGAAGCATACCGGGAATAGAGGAATTCAGGAAGTCAAACCATGACTTCATCCCAACGTTCCTTCCTCAGTAGAGGGCAACATGGTCGTGTTGGGGAACAATTGATACCAAGGCCCCTCGACGATTTTGACCAAGGAGTCACGAGGGGAGAAGGCTGTTTCAGGAATCCACACCCTCACCTCGTCGAGAGGGACAATCGCTTGGGCTAGACGATCTCCGGCATCGTCTAAATCAAGCAGGCGGTTGAAGATGTCACAATAGCATCTACGACCGGATTGGGACACCGGAGATCCGGCAATCTAACCTCAGAAACCGGTCTCCGACCGATTACAATCCGGCACCTTTTCAAAGAAGGCGCTATGAATCGATTACAGGTTGTCTAGCCTTCTCTGCAGGGCTCCAAGCTGTACGTTGGCCAAACAGTTCCGACCACCAACCTAGACAAGTTCAATGGGACCCAAATCCCATTGGAATTTCTCCAAATATATATTACCGCCATGAGAGTCAGCGGTGGTGATGAAAATGTAATGGCTAACTATCTACCCACAAGATTCGAAGGGTCTCGCGTTGGCCGTGGTTGCTTAACCTACGGTCGAGATCAATCTACACTTGGGAGCAACTTTTGCGACCTTCCGATTGCAAACTTCAAGGCACGACGTGCATACCGAAAGGAGTATGACCTCCACGAATCCGGCAAGGCTCGATGAGACTCTCCATCAATACATCAAGAGATCAACCGGGTTAAGTAATTCCATACCGGATGTTGCGAGAATCATCTCGTTAGCCAAGCCTTCAAAATAGGTCTAAGGAATCAGCGGTTTCACGGAGGACATAGCAATGAACTCTCCACAAACGACCATCGAACTTTTGACATGGCCGACAACACGCCACCGCTAAGCGAAGCAATTGAGTGGTGTAAGGCCATTGATCGGAAGGATAAAATCCCCCAATCTGGCTTGGATAAACCGAAGAAGAAGAATAAAAAAGCTCTCAAGAAGAAGAAAAACCGCAGATCCGACGATAAGGAAGTCCTGGCTATTCCTAAAAAGTTTACGAATGGTAAGAAGGACTATACCGATCGAGACAAAGCAAAAGCTCTGACCGAAGGGTATAAGAAAAACAAGAAGTGGTGTCCACTTCACCAGCAGGCAGGGCATGACTTGCGCACCTGTCGAGCCTGGTAGAAAAAACTGGAGGATTACTATGCAGGCAAAGGACCACTCCCCACAATACAGGAACTCGGTGAAACGAGTTCCAAGAAGGACAAAGATGGTGACGAAGAAATGGAGTACCAGGAGCCTCAACATACAGTCAACATGATCTTTGGTGGGTCTTCTTCGTACGAGTCAAGGTGTCATTTGAAGGCCATAGAGCGGGAGGTCAACCTTGTCGAGCCTCCGACCGTCATCAAGCCATCAAGGTGGTCGGACACTATAATCTCCTTCAGCAAAGAAGACTGCCCCATTCCTTCGACTTGACCAGGTAGGTTCCCTATTGTCATCGAACCTACTATTAATAACTATAGGGTTAATCAAGTCTTAATAGATGGTGGTAGTTCTTTAAATATTTTATTTGCAGGAGATTTAGAAGAAATGCAAGTTCCCAAGTCCAAGGTGAAACCAGTGAAATATGCCTTTCATGGTATAGTTCTGGCTCCATCGCTAAACTGATATGACAAATTTCACTACGGTTACGTTCGAAAGACCTGACAACTTCCGAACAGAAAGGATTCCGTTTGATGTAGTGGATTTTGAATCCGCATACAATGGAATCCTTGGTCGTCGGCTTTAGCAAAATTCTTGATAGCTAGGCATTACGATTATCAAAGTTTGAAAATACCGGGACCAAAGGGAGTCATCACAGTTCGAGGAGATCAGAAAATGGCTTACGCATGTGATCAGAAATCCTTAGAACTGGTCAACAAACTTTCGACCAGAAAGGTTAATCCATCTACTGTGTAGGTCAAGCACTCGAGGCCAAAGATGATGCCAAAGCCTTTCGACTAGACAAAGGAGGTACCACTCGACAAGGGCGCTTCTCCGGATAGCGCCAAGTCGCCACCTGGGTCAGGAAACACTGACTCATCTACCCGAAAGATACTGGTCGGGGCAAGACTCGACCCCAAATAGGAAGAGTCACTCGTCTCCTTCCTACGAGCAAATCAGGACGTATTCGCATGGCAGGCGTCCGACATGCCTGGAGTCCCCCGGGACGTGATTGAGCATAGGCTAGCTCTCCAGCTTGACAAAAAACCGATCAAGCAGAAGCTCCGGCATTTTGCATCTGATCGAAAGGAGGCAATCTAGTCAGAGATTGACAAGCTCCTTAAGACTGGATTCATTCGTGAAGTCGACCACCCTCGGTGGCTCACCAATCCTGTAATGGTTATGAAAAATAATGGAAAGTGGCGAATGTGTATTGACTTTACAGATCTTAATAAAGCTTGTCCGAAGGATGATTTTCCCCTTCCATGCATTGACCAACTTGTAGACACTACTTCCGGGTGTGAGTTACTAAGTTTTTTATGCGTATTCAGGGTACCACCAGATTAATATGTGTAAAGAAGATGAAGAGAAAACTTCCTTCATCACCCCATACGACACAAGTTAAGATGCTGTTTGGTCTCAAAAATGCTGGTGCAACTTTTCAAAGGTTGATGCAGAAAACCTTTAATCCACAGATAGGTCGAAATCTATAAGCTTATGTTGATGATCTGGTTGTAAAGAGCATCAACGTTGGCGATCACGTTCAAGACCTACAAGATACTTTCAATAACTTGAGAAGGCATAACCTCAAGTTGAATTGGGAAAAGTGTGTATTCGGAGCTTCCGTTGGAAAACTACTCGGTTTCCTAGTCTCGGCTAGAGGTATCGAAGCAAATCCAGTAGAAATATCGGCCATCGACCAGATGCGCCCTCCGACCACGAAGAAGGAGGTCCAAAAACTAATCGGCTGTATGGCAACGCTGAGTCGTTTCATAGCAAGGTTAGGAGAAAAAGGATTACCTTTCTTTAAGCTTCTTCGGAAACATGGAAGTTTTGAGTGGACTAAAGAGGCATACGATGCCTTTGAAGATCTTAAAAAGTACCTTACAAGTACCCCGGTTTTAGTCTCTCCAAGACCAGGAGAAACATTGTTAATTTACCTGGCTACAATGCCACAGACAGTTAGCGGTGTACTGGTCGTAGAGCGTGACAACGTCCAACGACCAATGTATTCTGTAAGCGAAGTCTTACATGGACCAAAGGAAAGGTACCCACAGGTACAAAAGTTGCTCTATGGTCTTCTTATGGCTTCAAGGAAACTAAGGCATTACTTTTAGGCCCACAAAGTGGTCGTACCAACTAGGTATCCCCTTGGTCAAGTCCTTGAAAACAGGGAATCATTAGGACGAATAGCAAAATGGGCGGTTAGCTAGGGGCGTTCGACCTCCATTTCATCTCACGGACAGCAATCAAGTCCCAGGTAATAGCAAAATTCATTGCCAAATGGACAAACCCTGAACCCACCAAGGGCCCGAGTACGAACACCACTCCTTGATGCTAAAAGGCTCGGGGGCTGGAGTTGTCTTGATATCCCCTACTGGTGAACACATCAAGTATGCCATCTAGTTAAATTTTCCTGCTACAAATAATGTGGCGAGAATCTGAAGGTTTTGGCGGGACAGACTCGAGCAATTGCTCGCTAAACTCGGGATTTGCAGACATTAGTGAAAGGTGATTCTCAACTAGTAGCGAATCAAGTAGGGAAAGAGTATCAATGCTCAAGTACCAAGATGTCATCTTATTTGGCGGAAGTACGGAAACTCGAAAAGCACTTCTTCGGTTTTCAGATCCAACATATTCCTAGAAAGGAAAACTTTCTGGCAGACTAGTTGGCACGGATGGCCTCCACAAGGTCGACCGTCTCGCCCGGAGTTTTTCTCGAGCAACTCGATTCACCCTCGGTGGTCGAGCCTTCCGAGAACATACATGATTCTTTACAGGTCATACAAACCGATCGTGAGAACATGGATGCTCCACAGGTCGTTGATGGTTGGCGCTATCGCGATCAGGGTAGAGATTAGATGACATCGATCTACAATTATCTTCAGCATGACATAATTCCAGAAGATGATGTAGAGGCTGATCGTCTAGCACGAAAAGCCAAATCATACACTGTGATCGAAAGTACCTTGTATAAGTGAGGATCTCACGGAGTGTTGATGAGATGCATATCTCAAACGGATGGTATTAAATTGCTAACCGAAATCCATGAAGGAGTCTGTGGAGCACATCATTCCTACAGAACACTGGTCGGTAAAGCCTTTAGGCAAGGATACTATTGGCCAACTACCCTTCATGATGCAAAAGAGCTCGTGACGAAGTGCGTACAATGTCAGTTTCATAGCCGACAAGTACATCAGCCAGCACAAGCTTTGCAAACTATTCCTCTTTCTTGGCCTTTTGCAACCTGGGGACTGGACATTCTAGGACCTTTCCCAAGAGCACTCGGGGGCTTTAAATTCCTTTTCGTCATGATTGACACGTTTACAAAATGGATCGAAGCCGAGCTTGTTGTTAAAACAACAACGGCGGCCGCTACGAGGTTTCTCACTAAAAATGTGATCACACGATTTGGTGTACCCAGTCGTATAATCATAGACAACGGTGCCCAGTTCTCAAGCGGTCAATTCCAAGAATACTGCGACGAACTTGGTATCAAGGTTTATTTTGCTTCGGTTGCTCATCCACAGAGCAATAGAGCAGTTGAGTGAGCCAATGGTATCATTATGCAAGGGATCAAATGCCGAGTGTTCGACTAGTTAATCAAATGGTCAGGAGCTTGGGTTCAAGAACTCCCCTCTGTATTATGAGCCATTCGAACCACGACCAGTCATGCGACCGGTGAAACGCCATTCTTCTTAGTTTATGGTGCTGAAGCTATGCTTCTTCCAGAACTAAAACTTGGCTCTGCTCGAACTGATTGTTTCAATGAAAACGATCAGAATGAACGACGACTCGATGACATTAATTTCCTTGAGGAACGAAGAAACCAAGCCCTGGTACGATCAGCGGTCTATCAACAAGCCATGTGAAGGTACCATAGTCGTAAGGTGCAACCTCGCAGCCTCGCTGTAGGTGATCTGGTTCTCAGAAAAATTCAAAACCAAGCAAATTGCAACAAACTTTCTCCCAAGTGGGAAGGTCCTTACACTATGGTCGAAGTCACCCGACCAGGTTCTGTACGACTAGCCATGTCTGATGGGCAAGTTTTATCTAATTCTTGGAACATTGATCAATTGCGTAAGTTCTATGTTTAATTATTTTTTACATTCTTTCGTTTCTTTTCATTTAAATAAAGATTAGTCATTCCTTTATTTATTTTGACAAGAAATATTGTTTATATGTCTATACCTATACTCTGGTCGTCTACAGTTGTTATTTATACTAGTCGGAGAAGACAACCTTCTCTCCGACATCCTTTATAAGGATCTCTGTTATTCTTTGGTAACGACTTCTAAGTCATACGCTGTATGGGTCCTAGTCATGATCATTCCCTGAATGATTACCATGCATGACCACACTCTTTTCTCAAAGAAACATACGAGTAACAAGAGCATAATAAACTTTAACTTCATGTAGTAATTCCTATGCTTAAGACTATGAAGACTATATTTTATCATTTCAAAATTCTGTTCTACTCTTGTTTGGCTACTGGTCGGGACACGAAAAGCCTCCTAGTCGAAGTCTCTCCTTTTTCGCACGTGGTCCTGCCCACTAGAAGGAGCTTCCTAGCGACAGTTCTTTTCCTATGATCCTCGCTGCTAGTCGGACTTGAGTCTGAACACGTTTCGCGAAGTGTCTTTCATGTCTTCAGTTCTTAGCAATTCTTCCGACTAGTTTTGGATACTATATATAAATAAGCTTGCTTATCATTCATTGCATACATCTTTGTATATTTTTTCTTTTCATTAACACAAGTCTTTTTCTGACCCTATACTGCTTTGTTTGGTGTTTCGATTATTACAAAATAGATCTACAACTAGTTGAAGTCATACACTGGTTTCGACCAAATTGATTTCCTAGTATTACTACGATCGGTTTTATCATATAATCAGTATATGCCTTCAAAATAAACAGAATGGGTAAGACTTCAAGTTCTCTTTTTCTTGGCTTACTGATTATATAGTAAAGTTCTTCTACTATAAAACAGTCGGGGGCTAGGACATATCTGAGTACTTTAAAAGTCAAAAGGATAAGCAAAAGACTCGCTGATGACAAAAAGGTAAGTTTTATACATTTCATAATTCTTATATTACAATGTCCTACTCTTGAATATCTCTAGACTAATTGCTGCTTGATGGAGATCTAACTTCCATTTCCTCTGCAACTTTGTTTCCAAGAGGTTTCATTTCCTCGAGAAGCCTATTTGCATCTTTGGGCAAGCAGTTGAAGTCTTCTTCAATAGCTTGGAGATCGATGGAAGGGTCAGAAGCCTTCAGTTTTGCCAATGCAAAACTAACTCCACTAGCTATGCCTTCTTTCATAGTCTGGCCATAGTTCTCTCGAGTAGTCTTGAACAGACCCTTGAGATCTTCTAGAAGTTGGCCCAAGTAGGTTATTTTCTTTGTTGGATATCTTAAGGGAGGCGGACTTGATCCTGATCCCATATCAAAGATCATCTTGTTCAGTGCATGGATCTTTTCATCAAGACTTTGCACAAGAGCCGCCTCCTTATCCTGCTCAAATTCCAGAGCCTTCTTTGCTCTATTCAACACTTGAGTTTGCTCTATACGAGTAAAACAAGTAGTAAGTAAAAATGATTAGGGGAGGTTAATAAGTCAAGTCTACGACTAAATTACCTTCAATCCTCTTTTCAAGAGTTTCATTTCTGGTCATCGCCTCTGCGATCGTAGGTCCTTAATCGATTTTCTTCCTCAAAATTTGGATTATTCTGGCTTTCTCAGCCATGACCTCTTCTTTTATTTTCTCCAAATCTATCGAATATGATAAGGGAGAATAATTAAAGAAGAACAAAGTATTGAAGAAGGAGAAAGGTTAAGAAGAAAGTTCTTACTTTCCAATTCGGAGTGTTTTTACTCCAAGAGTTTTATTCGCTGGGTCAGTCCTCCGACCACAGCAAAATTCTCGACCATGTGCTACACAAATAGCATTCTTCTTTAAGTTTCATATAAACTTTTAAAGAAAAAGCTATAAAACTGGTCATATAAACTTTTAAAGAAAAAGCTATAAAACTAGTCGTAGAATACTTACCCGAATTGCCACGTCATTGTAATCGGCAAAAATGATATCAGGACCTATCTTGATTTGATGGTCTGATATTCTTCCCCATGCCTCGTCAAGCTCCTTATCCTCGATAAATCAGGGGCGAAAAGAGAACTTATTAGGTTGAGAGGGATTACCAATAGTTGTTGGGACCTATTGAGGGCCTTTAGGGGCATCTACCTCCGCAGAAGGAGTTAGGATCACCAATGGATCTGAGCGTATCGGCGCAACTACTACTTCTGGGGGCTTCCTCGACCACGTTATCCTCAGGAACTTTGTCCTGAGAAGTTCTTTGGACAAGGACTTCCACGGGTGCCTGGTCCTCAAGAACATTCTGGTAAAAAATGACCGAAATGCCAGAAGATCTGTACAAAACGAAGAAAGGAAGCTCAAAACTCCAAATCATCAAAAACTATTGAAGGTATGCACTCATACGACCTTTTCATTTGTAAATACCTAGTTGATTTTTTGGTTTTGACTTTGAAACGTGGTAGAGTAAATTTTATACCACTAGCCTTCCTTTTCTTCTCAACCAATTTGACCGGCTCTGGGCTGGTAGGGTTGGTTATACCCTTCACACCTTCCAACATGAGGTCGGAAGCGATATCCTCGACCAACTGATCGAGGGTAGCATCCCTGACCATCGGGTCGGAGGGTGTGGTTTCATCAACCTCCAGGTCAGTTGTCTCAATAACAACTGTTAGGTCGTGAACGACCACTCTAGAGTCTACGACTTCCGCAGCTCTATTATGCGGGCATTCAGTCTTTTCCTCCTAAGTCAAAAAACAAGTTTGGTTAGGTGATGAAAATCTCTATCTAAGTATATATATTTTTTCAAATGCTCTTTTACCTCGGAGAGTCATCTTCTTCGGAACCACGGTAGGATTATGCTACACCTGGCACAGGGCAATGAATCGGTCGGAACCACAATGTGTAGGATTATGATTCTCAAATTTCAGAATTCGAGCATTCTAATATAGCCACGATCTCCTTGGCATATAGAAAATATCCATACAAAAAATTAAACAATACTAGTCTATCAACGCACATGTAAATTCTCGAGCCCTTCTATCATAATACTAGTCTATCCTTGGTATTTACAAAACATCTACGCAAAGAAGTCGACAATGAAATCATCATGCTATCACCGTTTGCAAAATAAGGGCGATCACTCTATCGACAAATAATAACTTCTTGACCCTTATATTTTGTACGAAAAGAAATTGGAGAAGTCAATAACCAGAAACCATATATCCCTCGTTTTCAGCACATGAACAATGTAAAAACACATGTTGTTCTGTGGTTCACATAAAAAATTGAAGAAACGTACCCCTTGATTTGTTAAACCATACGGCATTGTTGGTGCTTAAGCACAACTACAACAGTGGCCCGCCCATATGCCCACTAAACATGGTAGGATTTGGTAAGATTGCATATAATCATTCTTCCTAGATTTACAATTTCCTAAGAAAAATTTCATCCTACAATTTACTGGGGTGTATCATAGCTAATGTTTAAACTACTTAGCTATTTGATTGCTGAAATTACCTCGTGTTAAATCAACTTGTTGTGATGGCCCCACCGACTTCCGATCTTCTTTTATCTGTAGATTTAAATAAATGCAAGTACATTACTTGAGGAAACAAATTGAAGGTGGATACAATAGATGGATGCTTACATCTTGATGTGGCCATAATAAATCTCCCATAAGCATCAACCATGGCGCCATATCCCCATAAGGGCGAGCGGTTAATGACCCTTTTAGCACATAATTAACGACAACTTCCCAACATTCAACACCCAAAAAGAGTACCACCTTCGGCTGTCCTCCGATCCGTTGATATAACGGATAGCCTTTACCTTGAGGGATATCATGTGGTCCAATAACAGTACAAGACAACTTCTTTTCCACTCTAAAACATGTCATCATTGAATGTGTCAATTCAAGTCTATTCAAATAAATTGCAAAATGGTAAAGAGCAAACCAACAAATAGTGATATATGTGAAATCTTACTCCTCCATTTCCTTTTTGTAAAGAAACTCACGCCTATTCAATGTCTACAAGTGCCAAATGAGAAAACATTACATTAGATATGAGCTGGTAGGACAATGGTGAAGAATCTATTTTGTTGTGAAGCGGTATGTACCTCCTCATACAACATATTTTCTATGACATTAGACTCCACCTCAACATTATCACCTTCGACATGCTGATCCTTATCATAATATGATAACACCAATCTATTTTACATACCAAAATCTTGTAGTCGAGCGATAAGAATGACTAAGTATCATTATCATAATATGATAACACCAATATATTTTACATACCAAAATATGCTTTTATTTGAGTAACACTCCAAGAAATGCACTCTCCTCTAGATTCTTTAACCGCTTGCTCCAAGAGGCGCATCTTTGCGATATGTGCTCTGTTGATTGACCCATCAAGTAGATCCTGCGGGTTGGTGATAAATTAGTTTATTAAAGTATTTCGTGACCATACTCAAATGCAATCAAAATTACTAGAACATAAAAAAAATTGAGATGCGAGAATCCTTCTTACGTAATTTTCCACTAGTATAAGGAAGGCCTTATTAGTACCGTATTTGATTCAACTTGAAACAAAATAAAAACAATTGAGAGTTAACTTACATTGAACATTTGGCAAGTTTTTTCTCCATATTTAAACAAACTTTACACAGCAAGAGGTCACCATCTAGTATATAGGTTAAACGGATTATGTAATAACTTAATGAGCAAGTACAAAAACATTTGAGTCAATTATTGAACAAACCTGCAAAATAGCACTCAACAAATGCCTTTGCCAGCAGATGAGGCCAAAATTTCTCTAGATTGCTAGCTTCAAGATTAGAAAGTGCAGCAAGTTCTTCATCCCATGGCCATGTTTGTTCCTCCAATATCAACGTACAATAGGATAAGGCTTCTTGATATGGTTGCGAAATTTGAAATTCTCATACTCCTTTGTTATAGTTTCACGATGGCGACAATAAAAGACATTCCTTCAATTCATACAAAATGCATAGAATTCTAGCTTGCAATTGCATCATCGAGAAACAAAGCCCAAGAGGTTGCAAAAGAAATAACAAAATGCTGAATGCTCTTTTTCTCTTCTAGAAAATCCTAGGATAATAGGAACTATGTGTGCATAATCCGGTTAGAATTAGCGGAAGGTCGATGTGCATATATGGCAACAATTTTCCTCGTGTTGTTCATATCTATTCAGTTCCATTTCCTTTGCATGGAAAGATAGTAAACACAAAAATGATTATGCTCAGTATATATGCCACTAAATGTCTTTGCCAGATGTGCTCGGGCTCGACACCAAATTACCACCTTTGTACAAGTAGGGAATATTTTTATGCGAAAAACATCTTGGAAATCGAACAAAGATCGAGAAATGACAAATAGTGCAACAAAGGCAATGAGGAGCAGGAAATATCACGCATAGACTCATGCATATTTGGATTTACGGTCAACAAATTATTATCCGCACAATATTAACATGCTATTGGTGCCATCAATGTTTGAGGATCTGTGCATTTAGCCATTCCTCTCGGCAAGAACATTGACATTTTTGAAATGCAATAAGACACGGTATTATCTATAGCATGCAAATATTATATCTCGTTGTCCACTCATGGATGAAAACTCATTGCTTTCACAAAGAAAGTAGCTCTGGCAAGAATCGCCTAACCGCTTTCCCATTTCCTTGCCAATCCAAAAAACAACCAAAACAGGACATCCTAGCAGGCCTCCAGAGGACATTTAATAACAAAGAATCACCAAACAACTTGTAGTGTAGTATTGGCCATTACCTTTACCACAGAAAAACGGTCTACCTTAACTTCAAACTCTGCAATTTTGCCAATAACAGACTCCAAAAGGGTTCTCATTTTGTCATTATAGCCAATAACAGTGTACCACGAACTATGAGTAGAAAAAAAAAACATGGGCCAGAAAATATTAACCTACTAGCCTGTTGTAACTTATGAAAACAACTAAAAAACGGGAGAAAAAGCCTGTTGTAACTAATGAAAAGATTCTATCATATACATCTTGTAAATTAAGATCCAATGCTAATGAGGTCTTTATAAACCGATCATGAGAACTCAAACTCCGTGCCATAGGCTATCACGAATGCCTTGACTGCTAACATGAAGGCACACACACTTGCTTATTCAAAGTGAATCGCTGAATTGCATAACTAACCTGAAAACTAGTGTCATTTGGCCTAACTGCATAATAAAGACCAGCGACTTGAGCGTCATAAGCTGAAAGCAAAACTAATCAGGAGATAGCACAACATGGAGCATCTAGTCTCCAGATGACATTGTGATTTATCCATCAACATTTCACTTTCTAAAAACCTGCCTTAGCATATTAAATAATAGGGATAGCTATGGTCCAACATTTCACTTTCTAAAAACCGCCCTGCATCGCCTGCCCGCATATTTAAGAATTGCTGTGTGGTGCACTAGAAACGTTAACAACAGGATATTTAAGAATTCAGATATCCCTAAGTTTCTGATAAAGCATGTGGCATCTTGACAAGAAAGACCAGGGAATGAATCTATCGATAGTTACCAAACTATGTACTACTCCCAACAAAATTGCTCGATGTGTTGCAAATGAAGAAGAATATGGAGAAAACTAAACATCCACGGAGGGGTTAACCTTTTAATAAGCCTGATCTTAATCGTAGTAGTCTTCATCATCACACAAAAGAATTCTTTCTTTAGAAATATTTACAAATGAACAACACTTTGGTTTAGAAAAAAAATAGCGCTTAAATGAATAGAAGTTCATATGGAAACTTACGCTTCTTCCTCTTGGTTCCAGTCATCATCATCGTCATCAAACTCAACATTCTATAGGGTGAAAGTCAAGGTATCAAAGTGGTATATAGAAGACAATCATGAGGCAAAAAAATGATGCATATAGCTATTCTATCCGCTAATGTTGGTTCATCGGAATGAAAATGCATCATACAATTTTGCGAAACTACAAACCATCCAAAACCTTTTGTTCTACGATAGGAAACCCCAACCAATAAATTCCAAGGTACTTACCTAATTATAATCATCATACGTATTTTAGTCCTCTTCTACTTCTTCCCTTCATGTTCATCCTCATCATCACCTTCCTTGTTACGCCTTTTGTCTCCATCCTGCAATTACCAAAACTCTATTAACATGGTAAAAGAAGATAGAGAACAGTTTGTGGCAGCCAAGACGAGCCAGCAGAGGGCGGGGTCACGGCGCCTGTGGCGAGCACAGTGGGCGGACCTCGAGGCGGGAGAGGAGGAGAACGAAGCCTGACAGGCTTTAACAACCGAGCCCAGGAAGCGAAGCAAGTGGTGCCAAGGAGGAGGTGGCGGGAGAGGAGGACGTGGTGGGAGCAACTAGAGGAGGCGACGCTGTGAGTGAGCGGCGGGAAGAGGTGGCGCATGGGCGAAGAGGAAGAGGCGGCCATGACAGACAAAGCAGCCTGGGAAGTCGAGGGGCGGCGGAGGAGGAAGAGGCGGGGGAGGTGGCGGAGAGTGGCGGCGGAGGAAGGAGGCGGAGGCGGAGGGGGAAAGAAACCAGCAGTGTGCCGATTTGTGAAAAAGACGGGGGCTGGGTTTGATTCTTCACGCCGGCGAGGGCGGCGAAGGGTGGAAGGGGAGGCACTGGCAGCGCGAAGGAAGGGAAGGCAGCGGTGAAGGAGGAGGGAGCGCCGCGAGGGCTGTGGTAGCAGAGGGAGGAGGCGGCCGGGAGGAGGGGAGCCGCGAGGAGGATGGGCGGCGCAGGAGGCCATCGGGAGGAGAGGTGCGGAGATGAATTTTGGGAGGAGATAAGGTGGAGAGACGCTCGCGCCTATCTCTCCTCATTTTTCACCTTCCCGCCTATCTCTCCTTATTTCTCACCTTCCCGCCTACCTCTTTTTGCCGGCAGATACGAGGTCATATATTTAGTCTTCATGCGATTAACATCTCATCCAATGTTTTGCCGGCAGTTATATTGACCTGATTGACTTTTTTAAGGGTAGATATATTGTAGTTAACAAAAAAATATTGCCGGCAGATAAGTTGTTCTAGATAATAATTATTGCCGGCAGATAACGGGACCCTAAATCTTTTGAATATTGCCGGCACATATTTTGCCACTAATCCAATTTTTTCCTGGCAGATTATTGCCCTTAATACTATGCCATGGTGTAGTGTCACCGGATTGTATGACTTTCACTCCGACCGCCTACAAAATTAGAGGAAGATCAATAAACTGATCGGAAGATATATATAAATAAGATAAAGGATAATTGATTATCTACCTTAAGTCTCGCCAGTCTCTCTTCAACAGAGACTATCGCCAAGATATCGGGGAATGCAGCCTTCTCACCAGGCTCCCTGGCGCAGATCATCTTGATCTGCTCTCTGATTTCCTCAGGAGAAAGGGCTTTAAATAAAGAGACATGGAGCAAATTTTAAGGTTTTATGATAATTGTGAGGACCCCGGTTTATTAAGCTTGTAATACTTAGTCATCCATTGACCCTAGCATTACAAGCATAATAATCCGTGTCATCGAGATATGTATACTTCCCGAATGCGATATACACACCCCTTTACAAAATCATGGATCAATTCCATCCAAGACATAGAACCAAAGCACGACTAGAATAAAGACATACAATATATAGAGTTATTACAAAAGAGGCCGACCACCAAATATAACAATAAAGATAACACTGTGAAGCAACATTCCATAAGATGGCGATAAACAAAAGAGAGCCACAAGGTTTGCCTTTAGCCCACAAGGCAACCAACCAAGACGCCTAGCTCGATTCCCAACCCATGCACATCTCACAAAAGTAGAGCCCTTTGGACCCTACCTCCTCTGCAACAAAGTTATTAAGCAAAGCAAATGAGTACAAAATGTACTGCATAAGAGCTGACGTGTAATATAGCGAACTATAAGCTTAACTACATGCAAGCTTTATTTAAGTGGATGAGGCTTTGGACTTATTTTAGCATAAAGCAAGATTTCATTTGCAATATCTAAATAGATTCCAAAGCAATTTTTGCAATTCATTTTACATTTGCAAAAACAACAAGACAAGTAACATAATAACAAAAAGCGATAACAACAATCCGGAAGTGACTAACCCAATAGCCACCACAATAGTATGAACATCCATTCATACCAACCCATCAAGTTTTAATTAAATGTTGTAGTCTAGTTCTTGCAACGACCTTACCAAGCATGTCCATAACCTGGGGCGAGGCTATTCGAATAGTTTTAACCTGCGAGGTGTACCAATGTACCCACACGTCAAACCGCTTTTTCGCCAAGCTATTTAGCACACTTCCTTTGGTGTGCCGACACCCGCTAAGTCCTACGAGGCATTTCAATGAATGATGCTAATTAAGAGTCGCGACAACCCGGAAGGTAGGAGACACCCACTGACCGTGAGAATCATGCAGTGCTCTTTCCCTTATAAAACAGTTTTACTCACTGCGACCCAGAATTAACACCTCCCAAAGTACTTAGCCAAGAGGGGTCCCATATCCCCCTCGTGTGGGTAGCACGCATAAGCGCTTGGCTTAGTGACACAAGTAACTCGGTCCTTAGGGACCTGGGCACTATTCCATTCACACCCAACATATCACACCAACATCCATTGTGCCCAAGTCAATAATAGTATTGTTTTCATTTTTATTTTATTTGTTTACAAAGCACAAGATGGACATAGTGGAATAAAAATTTTAGTGTGATCAAGGTCATCGACATAATGTCGACAACCGCCCATTTCTACCGTTATCTAAGCATTATCAACGTAAACTACTAAGTGATAAGAGTCCATCCATCGAACTCTATACCACAGCAAGATAATCCTAGGCTTAGTAGTAGAGAATGAACATTTTACCTACAGGAGATGCATCTATAGTCTCAACTAATCGATAATTTAACACAAAGTAGCAATGCATACATATAAGTGAAACAAAGTATTAACTTAAAAGTAAAGGGACAATAATGGGACATGATCAAACTGCTTGCCTTGCTGTGGCTGGTCACTATGCTGCAGAGAATCACTCACGGAATCAACCCACTCGTCGGCACCTAACGAAAAGGCGAAAAGAAACGATAAGAACGACGAAAACCATAAGGACAGCACAGCAAACAAACTCCAAATGCTCTAAAATTTCTACAGCAGCCAGAGGGTGATTTTTAGGGAATTTAGCAACAAGAACCAATTGATTTGGATTCTCAATGCAAAAGATATGAGCAAAACAATTCTGCTCAGCCCTAAAATACCAAACTGCCACTATTCACTAATTTAATTATTTGGCAACATTTTCTAGAAAGGTGGTGATACTGAGATTTTTACTGTAAAACCAGCACCTCATGAGATGAATAACACAATTGAGTTCATCTCATTTGGAGCTATTATGCATTTTCTATAATTTTTCAAAAACAAGAACTTGAACAAAATTAAAATGCACAAGTAAGCTTTTTTGAAAATAGTGACAAGTCTAAATCTTGTTCTAACATTTAGTTTACTAACAGAGGAAGCCAACAAAGTTGGATTCACTCAAAAAGGAGCTCTAGGGAATTACTTATGCATTTTACAAGTTAATTTGAATTTTTATTACAACATTTAAAGTTAGTTTTGAAATCTAAATGCAAAACCATGTTCTGGAGCTGAACTAAGCTTATAACCAATTTTAGATTAGAGCCCAGGTCAATCCAGAGCTACAGAAATTTGAATCACCCTATTTGGATTTAAATAGAATTAGTTATGCAATTTCAAAGTTCATACCTTTTTCAGTTTACAAAATATGTGTTCTCTGGAATTTCTAAAAACCAAAAGAACCGGGGGAGGACATGAGCCACAGATCCTGGATCTGACGGCTCAAGACCTCCCAGCGATATCTTGCACCAAGGCCGAGGGTCCAGAGGTCATGGGTCGTGGATCTTGGATCCAACGGTCCATGTCCTCCCATCAATCTTGCCGCAGCGAAGAGGTCGTGGCCGTTGATGCTACATCCAGCGGACCACAACGAAGGGGAGGACCGGGCGGCCAGATTAAGCGAGGGGAGGTCCTCAGCGGTTGAGATCTTTCAAGGAAGATCTAAACTATCAAGATCTCCCCAAGGAAGATCTACATCGTCAAGACCTCACGGGGAGGTCTGGGACAGTCAGATTTTCAAGGGAGGACCTTAATGGTCCAGATCGTCCAGGAGGACCTTGGACGGTCAAGATCGACCCGGAGGTCCTCTTGGTGAGATGACCTTGGGGAGGTCCTACGGAGGTCAAATGCCACAGACCTCGAGGGAGGTCCGACGGCCACCTGATTATGCAAGGAGGTCACGGGCGTTCAAGATCTCCTCGGAGGAGGTCTTGGATGGCCCAGATCAGCGCCATCGCGCTTTCAACGCCTGCCTTGTGGACAATGAGTTATCTGCGCGTAGGGCGCCAAGGAGGTCATGTGCGAGGTCTTAAATGTGCGATGAGGACGGGATAAAAGGCATTTTTAAGGCTAACCCCATGATTAGCAATGATTGAGGCATTTAAAGTCGAGGATCTTTGTCCTAGAAGCGACAACTTAGTGGCCTTGTTCTTGTCCGACAAAAATCGGCGGCTCAAAGCTTGTCATGCGGCGATGAGGACCTCGCCGGTGCCAACCAAGGATACCAGCGTGTGCGCAATAGTGTTGCGCACACCATGGAAATCACTCTCGGCGGCGGCGGCCTAGAACGCCCGCCGAGCCGGAGATGACAAGGTGACAAGCATGGCCAAACGACCAAAATGTGAAGAAAAGCTCCGCGACATCATTCAAGCGTGTGCCCAGCATCTAAAGACTACCAGGAAGGTTACCTGGAGGTCCAGAGGTGCTGAGGAGGTCGTGGAAGAGGAAGGACCCATTTGGGGAAGAAAGGTGCTCCACGGCCAACACACCAACTCCAAGCTCCACTTTGTCCACCTCTGTAAATGCCCAAACTAAACAAGTTAGGAGTTGGTCACAGAGGATATGGCACAAATAGAAGCATAGAGAAAGAGAGGAAAACTCCAGGGACCCTTGTCCACCGAGGAGCTCCAAGCTCCAACAATGGCTGCCAAGGAGAGCTTCGGTGGTCTTGAGCTCACAAGCACAGAGGTGCAAGCAAGGCAGCAATGGTGTGTAAAAGAAGCCAAGGGCAACAGGTGGGGGGTTTTATAGCTAGGGCAAAAGAGGTCTGGACCACCGGGTTAAGCTCATGGTGAGCTTAGCCGAGGAGAATCCACAGGGAGGTCTGCACTTGGACAAGATGGAGGGGACAAGTTAGGTTAGGACGGGGCATGGTCTGGGGGCGAAAAGGCGCCACGCATTTAATGCGCAAGCAGAGCAGAGCCGTTGGATGTGACAAGGCTCGACTTTCTCCACCGCCATAGCCCTTGCACGCGAGCCCAAGCTAGGAGAAGAACAGGACCTCAAGCCCACCGTTGGATTGAGAGGATGGGGAGGTCCTGGCCATTGGATTTGTTTTTGGAACCGGTACACTTTAAGTGACTGGGAGGAGATCCCAGCCACATGATTTGGGACAGGGAGGTCGTGGCCTCCAATTTCCATCAGCCTTGAGATCATAAGGATAAGGGACAGGGAGGTCCAAGGCGTTGGATCTAAATCCAGCAGTGCGGACCTCTTGGGAGGACTTAACGCGCGCGTTACATGCCTAAGATGTGGAGGTCATGGCCTTTGGATTTAAATCAAGGGCACATAATGAGATGGGGAGGTCTGAGCTTGCGCATAGCAAGACAGAGGTCATGGCCTTTGGATTTAAATCCAAGGGCACACAACCAAAGGGAGGTCCTAAGCTTATGCGTGTAGGCAGTGAGGTCCTGGCCTTTAGATTTAGATCTAAGGGCTATGACCTCACATGGAGGGGAGGTCTGATGCGCTTGATTTTGAGGGGAGGTCGTGGGCTATTGGATCTGATCCAACGGCTACGACCTCAAGTGAGTTCAAAGGGAGGGTTTGATAGCGAGGGGAGGTCATGGCCATGGATCTTTGATCCAAGGGCTGTGACCTCATGTGGGTGTGGAGGACCTCGCTGTGATGGTTTGCAGAGGAGGTCGTGGCCTTAGGATCTAAATCCAACGGCTACGACCTCAACAGAGTGGAAGGGAGGTCTGTTGAGCTGCGGGAGGTGGTTGGGTTGGACCAGCTTTGCAAAGCGGCTAGCCCAAGGAACAGTGCATGTTTTGAATTAAATTTTTAACAGCTGAGACTTTGCAGAATTATTTGGGATATCAAATCAACTCGAAAATTTATGAAATTTTAACTGGAGCTTGCTGACATTAAGATTAACCTTACATAAAATTTCCAAAGGTTATTATGCAATGTATTTTTCTCAGGAAATTCATTAAGGCTGCTCAAAGGTTTGTTTTACCTCCAACAATTATCAAACAAGTTTTTATAACTTATGATATTTTTCAGAGAGGCTCCACCACATTTCTAGGACCAAGGGAAAATTATTTCCAAAGGGGTTGGCACAAGAGTGTGATAAAGGAGAATGATTTTGACTTTTGGTCAACAAGAGCTTTATGTTTTTGGATAACACAACTCTTGGACAAGAATTACATGTGAGTTTAGGGGTTTCAAGGCGTGAGAAAAAGTTTTAATTTCTACACCTTTAATTACATTTGAAACAAACACCTGTTTAGGTATTTGGGATGTTACAATAATCAAGTAATAAGTTATACTAGTCGAAGCTTTTTTCTCGAAGACTTACCATCTCGTGAGTCCATGATTGCTTCATCACGACCAATGGACCAGAGTAGGGATTGAGTTTGGAGCTTCAAAGGACTAATTCGACGTTTGGTGAAATCTCTCACCACATGCCAGGAAGTCAAGCCCTTGATCCTTAGATCTCGAATGGCATCCACACATCTTCCGACCGTCCCTGTCTTCTC
This sequence comes from Phyllostachys edulis, assembly GCA_036346405.1. Lineage (NCBI taxonomy): Eukaryota > Viridiplantae > Streptophyta > Magnoliopsida > Poales > Poaceae > Phyllostachys > Phyllostachys edulis. The sequence goes on from JAYEVD010000478.1 coordinate 45,035, forward strand.
CACGGTCCCCCTCCATTTGGGATTCTCGTTCACCCTAACTCCAGGGAAGTAGAGGCCATCATCCCTCGTATCCGTCATGTAAAACCAGTTCTTTTTCCATGACGACCACGAGGACTTCGAGTACATTTGGATGTACTCATTGGCCTTCCCATCGTGAAGGCACAACGTGCATTCTCTAGGAGCCGTTGTGGATCTTCCTAACATCGCCATCCAATAGAAATACTTGAAGAGCTTCAAGTTTGGTCGCACTCCTGGGTACACCTCACACAGATAGGCGAAGATACTAATGTTGGTGATGGAATTCGGAGCTAGATTCACCAACTCCACCCCACAGTACTCTAGAATGTGGGGGGAGGAATTTGTGCACAGAACCCTCAATCCGCACTCGATGTAGGCGAGGAAAACTAGGATTTCCCCATCTTCGTGGCTCGGAAAGTGCTCTCTGGCCACTGACCTCTACCTGATCAGATTCCTGTCCAGGAGCATTTCGATCTTCTCTAGCGCCTTAAGCTTCTTCTCACTCAGATCCGAAGCCATCCACTTTGTAATTTGCTCCGACATGGTGAAATTTCTCAAATGGATGAGTAGTGGTCGGAGGAGGCTTTGAGGTCAAAAAGGCAATAAGAGGTGAGAAAAGTTTTCTTAGCAAGGAACTGAAGGGGATTAAAGGAAGATCTAAAAGGGTAAGAGTTCTAAAGCCCAGCAATGGGGATTTTATAGCTTCAGATCTTTAAACTGCAATTGAGAGTAATCTAAAGTCCAACGGACAAAAAAACTCTTTAGTTTCCAAGGCAAGTTCTCAACTTTAAAGTGAACACAGACCACTTCGTATGTCACGACATTAAATAAGGTCTGCCCAATACAACTTCGTCGGAAGAAAGTGTTCACATGACCTGTTCATTTAAAATTCGGGGGCTAGCTGACGAGGATTAAAACCTCTATGTATTATTTTAATACATAATAAAAAGACCATACGTCTTCATGGTCGTAACCCCTAAGGCTAATGACCTCACTAGTCGTAAGGATTTCAGAGGTTACATAATGGGTACCATGGTCGGACAAGATCCTGTGCCTAGTCTCCGACCATGTAGCTACTCGAAAGAGCTACGAACTGGTATCTTAACCGTGTGTTGAATGGAACACGTGCTGTATATTCCAAACCACGCGATGTTATAATCCTAAGACACTGACAACAACTACCATATGGTTGAGTGTCTCACAGACACTTAACCGCAGAGCAGTTGACACATTATCAACTAACGCCTCGCTCCGACCAGTCACAACGCTTCACCAGGGACGCCTTCTCCAGGAGTAACTGCCACATCTTTGGAATTTATTTAAGGGTGAAGCGCAGAAGACAAAAGGGTGATCTGAGACAAGCAAGACAGCAACATCAGATTAGTGCAACGCAATCAGCCTTAGATTCTTGCTCTAAGCCTGATTGATTAGCATAGCAAGCGTGATACTCAATGTAATTAGGATTAGTCCCCATCCGGTCATAAGCACCCCCTGTAAATCCAATTCATATCAATAAAGAGCAATCCCATTATCTCCCAGGATATATCGCGTCATTTTCCTCTTTTATTTCGTAAGATCGGCGACTCGATCGTCGACAGTCCCACCTGTTAGTCACTGTGAGGATTTTTCTGGATTTTCTTTAATTCCAAATTTAAGTGCTGACATCATGCCGACACATTAATTCATAATTTTCAATAGAAAGATAATTCAGGAAAATTAGAAACAATACCTTTTTCTTAGGGTTAAAATATTCCAAAAGCCCGTTCTTCTTCATCCAAACTCGATTCCGTCCATTCAAATTTATAAATTCATCTAAAATTGAGATCTTTCTTTTAGAGTTGGTTTAATTGTTTTTGGGTTTTATTTGAATTTCTTTTGAATTTATTTGTGTTTTTGTCTATTGTTTTCTCTCTAGTTATAGACGATCTGTTTCACGGAGCAGGAGCAAAAGTCAACTTTGAAGATCCAAGTGTGGTAATTGAGCAGAGTCAAAGCCAAGGAAAGTCGTAGTTCTTTGACCATATTGAACCTATGATTTCAAAAGTATGTTGTCTTATATCAATTGCATGCTATCTTTATACAAATTGTTTTGGGAGTAGCTATCACCTGTTGTCATTATGCCTCCATTGAATATTTGAATACCATGTATCCATTGTCACCATAAGATGGTTAATTTTAGTTGGACATATTTGTATCACCAACATGGGTATCGTGCAGATGCTTATTCATGCTTAGTTACGATGGGTTCATGATCACATGTTCAATAATGATTAAATTTGAATTACTGAGATATGGAATCGTAGTGATTAGCCACTATTGTTAAAATTTGTGTACCATGACAGGGTATGTCATTGGTCTTGGTTGAACAAAATGATTTTCGCTCAGGCTAGCGATCGTGAAGTAAAGAGGGTGTGGATATAGCATGTTGTGGGATGTGGTAGACTCACCTGAGTAACTTATCAAGGACTTAATCTTGTGCGCCATTGAACTGAGCCTTAATCGTACAACCACATTTTTGGTATGGGACAGACCTAGCTAATTAATTAGCAATGTCTTAATTTTGGTTCTGTCTTAGAAGTGTGATTTACAGGTACATATACTCACATTGGCGTAAGAGGGGGGCCCTGTCTAGTCGGTAAGACATTCAGTGTTGAAACCTTAGCGGGCAGAATTGGGTTAAGAAGGACCTTTGTAAAGGCCTTGTGATAATCACTTAGTCGTACACCTTCGGAAGTGTGTGTACGGACAATATAAGTTGATTTCTCTCTTGTGGGTAAAGTTGTACAATCTCTGCAGAGTTAAAACTGTTTAAACAGCTGTGTCGCGGTCATGGACGTGTTTGGGGATTTTACACGAGAGATAGAGTTTCTTTATAAAATGAGTCGAAGTGTGAATGGAAAGTTCACTTGATGAATGTCTTGTTCGTTTGGTGAATGGGTAATTCACTTGGTGGTTTGTCTTAGGAAGTGAATGGGAAGTTCACTGGTGGTTTCAAAACAATTGTTATTTATTTATTATTCTTTTCAATTACGCATTTCAATCTATTTATTGTAATTATCGTCAATACTGCTTTCTGCAAAAGAACCATACAGCTAACTTTTGTTCAAGCCTTGAATGAATATTAATTGCATACTATTTCCCTATGACTTGCTGTGTATTTTATGTACTCACGACTCTGATTTCTACTGCTCAGTTGAAGAATACCAAACTGCTCAAGAGTTCTTCACCCAGGAGTACCATGAAGGCTTTGCGGATTAGGATGCGTTCTCCACTCGATTGCTTATGAGCATGTTGATTGGCCTTTCTAAGTTTCTCGTTCCGCCTCAAGAGTTATTTGTTTCTTTAGCCCTGCATGGCAAGTTAAGTAAACGTTGACCATAAGGTCCAGTTATTATTACTATTTGTTACTTTGAGATGTTTTTAGTTAAATCGAATAAATGGATGGTATTTCATCACTATTTTTTATGTGAGCTAGCTACAGATCTGAGACTAGTTTAGAATACATAGAGGGTTCCTGAATCGTATTTTTGGGTCCCGACAGTGGTACAATCGACGATAGAGAAGATGACACAATTCCGGCTGCGAGTTGCGAGAAAAGCGAAATGGATTGAGGGTAAAGGTTCTTGGGAGTTGGGAACACGTGATGACACGTAAGGAAGGGAAAGGAGCTCGCTAGAGCGATAGGATGGTGAAATGAGGTACGATCGACACTCAGGAAGATGGGTCATGCGGCGCTCGAGATATAGAGGGAGATGGAGGGGAGTGTGAAGGGGTTGATGATGGTCTTTATACTCCCATTTATAGGCGAAGGCGGCAGAAGGAAGGACACGTGTACGATGGGATCATGCGGCATCGGTTTTAGCTCTGGATCGGAAACGGAAGAAAATGACGAGTTAATTGCGTGCAGCAATGGGGAATTGATGGCGTGTGGTGATGGTGGTGGTTTCCTTCCGACGTGCATGCAGCATTTCAAATAGGCGCATGAAGCACGGAGAGATGCGGGTGTGGGCGACACTGATGCTCGGGATAGAGCAGAGTAAGCAGAGAGAGAGAGAGGGAAAGAGGAAGGAAGCGGGCTGGGCTGGGCGCGAAGACAGGATGAATGGGCCGATGGATAAGGAAAAGGAAATGGGCCGGGAGAGAAAGAGATGGGTTTCTCCCCAAGAATTGAGGGAAAATCATCGAGTAAGGTCTCCTTCAATTTGGATAATGTAGCACATTTACGCCGAAATCATCAGTAAGGCCTATGGTGCCGCAGCAGGACATTGCCGCTGGCTTTCCTCAGGAGACCCTAGGGCCCTGAGCCACGCCTAATAGCATTGCGATAACACCTTGTCGACGATCGAGTCGACGAACTTGTGAAATAAAAAGAGAAAAATGGCATAGAGTTCTTGGGAGAGAATGAGACTGCCCTTTATTGCAATGAACTGGCTATTACAAGGGGTGCCTTCGACAAGGCAGTGGACTAATTCTTAATTACACTGAGCGTAATGCTTGTTTATAGTATCTAAATCCAATCGTCTGTTGATCTTCCGACTTGGATTCGATTCTCCTTCTATCGTTTGCGTTCTTCTTTAAGTAGTTGTTGAAGTGGTAGCAGTTACTTCTGGAAGTGGCGCCTATTGGGAAGTGACGCATCCGGTCGGAGGGAGGCAGTGGTTGATAAAGTATCAACCGCTCGACCGTTGTGTGCCTGTGAGACACACAACCATAAGGTAGTTTTTGTTAGTGTCTTTAGATTATGAAACGACGCGTGGTATAGACCCAATATGGCATGTGTTCCATTCATCACACGGTATGGAATATACCCGGAGTCAGATCTGGATGCCAGTTCAATGTTTCTACAAGCGGTCATCTAGTCGGGAACTGGGTATAGGCCCTCGTTCGACCATGGTATCCTCGGAATTAGCTCTGAAATCCTTATGACCACATAGGTCGTGAGCCTTAGAGGTTACGACCATGAAGACATATGGTCTTTTATTATGTATTAATATAATACATCGAGAGCTTAATCCTCGTCAACCAGCCCCCAAACTTTAAGTGAATTGGTCATGTGAACACTATCTCCTGATGAAGTCGTACCGGGCGGACCCTCATTTAATGCCATGATAGTCGAGGTGGTCTGTATTCACTTTAAAGTTGAGAAACTGCCTTGGGAACAGAAGAGTTTTTCTGTCCATTAGTCAAAAGGGTTTTGTCCGTTGGACTTTTTGGGTAACTCCCGATTGCGGTTAAAGAATGATGACTATAAAATCTCTTAGCATGGGGCTTAGGTTTTTACGCCTTCTGCTTTTCCTTCGATCCTTTTCATCTTCTTCCTGAGTGTTTCTTCCGACCCCCTTTTTTCTTTTACCCCAAATCCTCTCCCGACCACTGTCCTAAACCCAACCATGTCGGATCAAATTACCAAGTGGCTGGTTTCTAATCTGAGCGACAAGAAGCTCATGCCTCTAGAGAAGATCGGGATGCTTCTGGATAGAAATTTGATCAAATGGAGGTTGGCGGCCGGAGAACACTTTCTGAGCCGTGAAGATGGGAAATCCCTATTTTCCTCTTCTACATCAAGTGCAGACTGAGGTTGCCGGCTCACAAATTCCTTTCTCAAGTCTCGGAATTCTACGGAGTCGAGTTGGTAAACTTGGCTCCAAACTCCATCGCCAACAACAACATCTTTGCCTACCTTTGCGAGGCGTACCTAGGGATCCGACCAAATTTGAAGGTCTTCAGGTATTTTTATCGGATGGCAAAATCGGGGAAGTCGATGGCTAAACCTAGGGATTGCTCGCTGCGTCTTCACGTTGGGAAGGCTAATGAGTACATACAAATTACTCAAAATCTTCGTGGTCATCATGGAAAAAGAATTGGTTCTATATGATGGTCACGAAAGATGACGGCCTATACTTCATCGGCAAGTGGGCAGTTGAGAACATAAAGTGGAGGTCGATTGAGAAGAAGGTAGGATGGATTGGAAGGGTGGTCGATGCCATTCAAGACCTTAGTGCCAAGGGATTGACTTCCTAGCATGTAGTTAGGGACTTTTCCTTGTGCCGGATTAGTCCTTTGAAGCTACGAAGCGTTCAAAGACTCAAAAGATGGTAAGTCTTTGGAAAACTTCGACCAATATATTTTATTTTGGTTGATTATTATTCTTTAACTTTAAAATCTTCATGTCTTCTTGAAGTCCTCTCTTTCAATGAAGTCAAAGAGCGAATCAAGATGATTTGTGCCGGAGAGCCTAATACCAAGGCTGCTTTCCCAAGCATTTTGGCTATTGTATCTAATGAGGAGAGACTAAGAAGACTTAAGGCAAATAACCACCTTTTTCTTCTTCTATTATGTATCTTCCGATCTATATATAAATTTTTGCCCTAATATGTAGTCGGTCGGATTGAAGTATGCTAAATCCGACAAGGATTCCTTTTGTACTACCATTCCGACCGATTCTTGCTCCGAGACCGCACAAGACGATGGTCTTCTGGAGGTAAGAAAGAGCATTTACAGATAGAGGAAAATACAATTTAGATGGAAAATAACATCGTCTGATTAAAACTTTGAATTGTTTTTCAGACGGGAATGAAAGAATGTCTACAGACCGAAACTACAGAGGTCGTTGGCTCCAAGACGACCATTCAAGATCTAACAGTTGCTACAGTAGCGACTATTTTGGAGACAGATGAGACCACACCCACTGATTTGATGGTCAGGGATCTCATTCTCGATCAGTTTGTCGAAAACATTTCTTTCAACCTTCGATTGGAGGATGTGGCAGATCTAACCAATCCTACCAGTCTAGGACCGGTGAAGCCGGTCGAAAAGAAGAGGAAGGCAAGCATGACGGATTTTGCGTTGGCACGATTTAAAATCTAGACCAAGAAAAAGACCGGTATGTATATATGAAAATAAAGACTTATGTAATAGTTACCTCTGATGTCTTTTAGAGTCTTGAACTCCTTTTCTTCTTGTCGTTGTAGATCATCTGGTATTCTGGCCGAAGACGACCAGAACACCCTTTAGGACGAAGTTCCTAAAGAGGTCGAGCAAGCCCCCGAGCACCAGCTCAGGAACCCGAGGTGGCTTCGACCACTCCTGTTGAAGTGGTGGTTCCAACCCCACCTACAGAAGCAGTGGTGCCAACTCCACCCGTGGAGGTGGTGGTTCTTGAGGACTCTCATCAGGATCTGACCCTTGCTGAGAGTTCTTCTCGCAAAGTTACTTTTCCTCATCGCTTTCGAATCTTCAAGGATGAAGAGCTTAATGAAGCATGGGGAAGAATTTCGGACCGTCAAGCAAAGACAGTGCCGACTCATTTTTTCTGAATATAATGACATAGCGATTGAGGTAATCTTCCACGACCACTTTTAATAGCTTTGCTCCCTTGGAAAATACTCAAAGGATTTTTGCTATGTTTTGTAGCATTTTGTGGAGAATTTCGTTGTGGTCGGAGGACTGACCCAGTGGATAAAGCTCTTGGAGAAGAGGAACTCCGAATTAGAAAGTAAGCATTCTTTTAGTATCATCTTCTCTCCTTCTTTACTATTTGGCTCTTTTTCTTTTAACTAATTCTCCACTTTATCCTGTTTGATAGATTCGGAGAAGCTTAAAGAAGAAATTATGGCTAAAGAAGCCATAATTGCCAAGCTTAAAGAAGATTGTCAGAACAAGGACCAGTCGATCGAATATCTGACGACCAAGCATAAGGAAGTCCTTGAGACACTTGAGAAGAAGTGCCAAGGTAACTGATCATAAGCACGACCAGTATGCTTTCTTTCGCTAGTCGTATGTACTTATCCTTTGGTTTACTCGTACAGAGCAAACTCAAGCATTTAGGGAAGCCAAAAAAGCTCTTGAGTTCGAGCGTGGCAAAGAGGCAGCCTTTGGGCAATGTCTTAAAGAGAAGGTCAAAGCCTTCAACAAGATGCTCTTCGATATGGGATCGGGAACGCAACTGCCCAATCTAGGAGATCCTATGGAGAAGATCAACTACCTTGGCCAGCAACTCGAAGACCTTAGGGGTGTCCTTAAGACAACTCGGAAGAACCATGCACAAACCTTGTGTGGATATCATGGAGATATGCTCACGATCTTAATGTGATGGTACAATTGGCAATAGCTTCTTTGGTTTGTCGAAGCGATCGTTTTCGGTTTTGTTGAAATCTGTTTGCCAAAGAAGTGTCGGGATAATCGGTAGTACCGGCGTGCGCGGTACTACCGTGATCTTGTAATCTTAAGCTTGTGTTTGGCGGTAGTACTGCTGGTCGATATTACATAAGCAAAGCGGTATGGTTTTTCGAGCAGGTGTAATTTGTGTTTTGGATTTCTCGATGGCGGTAGTACCATGCTATGGTTCTTAGGTAGTACCTGATTATGAACGACGCGTGTGGCGGTATGGTTTTCCGAACAAGTGTTTTTGGGAAGTTTTGGATTTCATTGAGGAGATGACGACCCTTGATTATGGAGTCTTGATTACTCATGATCTTGATAGTGAAGCCATAACATGGCGGTAGATACCGATTTGTTTTTCGAGTTTCGTTTAACTTGGAGAATTGTTTTTGGGTTTTGTCATTTCCATGTTTGTTAATGCATATATGTTGCATATTGCATGTTTTGAGCTAACGTGGGTCAAGTTGTGAAGAACTTGTTCCGGAGACGATTTCTTGGTTTATTGTCATGCGGGTGGCTTGCAGGTCAATGACGGTCAATTCGGCGAGGAGGATCGGGACTAAGCTAGAGAGCCGAGGTCCGAAGCGATCATGGATGCGGGTGAGGTCGGATGACTCAAGCATGGCACAAAATGGATGAGGTGGATCGAACCGCGATTCGATCTGTTGGTTGGATCAAGCGGCGGGGGTGGTGCAAGTGCCTTGGAGGTTCGATGGGATTCTGACGGAGAGACTTGCCGACATAATGAGAGCTGTTGATCAACCTACGTGCATGAGCGGCGATTGCTTGACGAGTTGGACTCGGTCCATGGAGAAGGATCGAGAAGGGTATTTTGGTAATTTCACCAAATACCACCTTGGTGACCTAATGCCAACCAGCGGCGCAAGGCGGTGCGTCAAGAAGTGGTTTAGGTCAAGAAAAGTGAAGACGGCGCTTTAAAATGCGTGCGTGTGTGTCCTGTTTGTTATTGGGCCTAACGAGGGAGCCCATTAGGTTAAGTCTTCTAGAAGCTCTAGGCCTCATATAAATAGAGAGGTGCTATTCACGGCAGAGCCCAAGCACTTCATTTGCAAACCCTAGTTTGGTTTTTAGGGTTTAGGGAAGAAAAGAGAGGCATAGGCTCTAGAGAGATGGATTGATGTGTATGCTCTTGGATGGAGCTCTTGTCCTCCTTGAGGAGTGGTCAGTAACAAGCAACATCATGAATCAATCTATGGATGTTCTTCAAAGATGAGCTCCCTCTTGTGTTCTTCCTTCTCTTTTGATGATTTTGGGTGCTTCCTTGATCCATTGGTTTTGGTTGCTCTTGTGCACTCTTACTCCTTTCTTTGTGACTTGTGGGAGCGTATCTAAGGTCACCTAGATCATCAATCTCCCACGAGCAAGAGTTGGATCAAGTTTTTCGTTTTGCTCGGTTCTTTGCCCTTCTTAGGTAAAACTGAAAAAGATCGAAACTTTGACGTAGATCTGGACGATCGCCACTTGGAATAGGTTCCTAATACCCATAAGAAGGTGTGTTCCAAATTTGGTGGAGTTTGGCCTTACGGTTTAAAAGTTACGTCGATTTTCAATTTTATTTTCAGGCTGTTTCTGTTCATCGTCAGGATAAAAGGTAGTACCGCACTTTTGCACGAGGTAGTACCTTGATCTTGATAGTACTCATAAATTTACTCATGTAGTACATGCTGAGGTAATCCGCACTTACAACTTGATGGTAGTACCTTTGTCCCTGATTTTTCGAGGATTTCTTGAGGAGTTCTTCTTTGTGCTTTGAGGGTTTAGGAGTGGATTCATTACAAGTCTTCCACTGTGCTTAGCATTCATCTTCATAGCTCTCATAGCTATTGGAGTGATTTGCGATTTCTTGAGTTGAATCCATTATCTTTGCAAAAAGATTTGGTGCTCCTATTCACCCCCCCCCCCCTCTAATCGCCTATTCCGGTCCTACACCTTGTTCAATGCTATTAAGAATGGAGTTAGTTTTGCTTTGGCAAAACTAAAAGTCTCCAACCCTTCCATAAATCTCCAAGCTATTGAGGAAGACTTCAACTACATGGGAGAAGAAGTAGCCAAAATGTTCGAGGAAATGGCACCTCTCGGACATAAGGTCGCAGAAGAAATGGAGGTCGGGTCTCCACGCAGCGATCAGTCTAGTGGCTCCGAGAAGTAAAATAATGTAATATTTTGACAATTGTAAATAAAACTTACCGTTTATCATCAATGAAGTCTTTGTTTTGTCTTCCTAACTTCACCAATTACTCATATATTTTCTAGCCCCCGACTGCTTGTAGAGTAGAAGAACTTTACTAAAAAAAGCAGTAGACTAAGAAAATGAGCAATAGCTACGATCACGGTACAAAACATATGTTGATTATGTTATAAAAAATGATCTAAGTATTGCTAGGAAATTAGTGTGGTCGGAATGAGCTTGTGATTTTGACTAGTCTTAGGTCATTTCCATAATCGAAATACTATGAAGTACCTTGTATGGATGGAAGATGTTTAAGACTTGTATTGATTGATAAGATAATATGCAAATATGTATTCAAAAAATCGACAAGTGAACTTGTCTATAAATCTTATCCAAAACTGATCGTAAGGGTTGCTAAGAACTAGAGACTAAAAGAAACACTTCGCGAAAAATGTCCTTGCTCGAGTTCCGTGGCGGCGAGGATCGAAAAAATGGATTTGTCGCTAGGAAGCTCCTTCGATTAGGGAGGACCACGTCTTGAAGAAGGAGAGACTTCGACTAGGTGGCTTTCCGTGTCCCAACCAGTAGCCAAAACAGGAGTAAAACAAATTGTTGAAGGAAGGAAATGTAGTCCCTGAAAGCTATAGCATGTATATTACTATATGTAGTTACATGTGTGATGCTCCAGTTACTCGTATAATTCTTTAAGAAAAGAGTGTAGGTCGCACATGGGAACCATTGTTTGAATGGTCATGACTAGGACCTTTACGGCGTTGGACTTGATGTCGTAGCCATAGAGTAATAGAGATCCTTAGAAAGGATATCAGAGAGAATGTGGTCTTCTCCGACCAATGAGGTAATAATAGTATACAAACCAGATGAAAAGACAGATATATAGACAACATCATTCGTCGAAAAGTAAAGGAAATGCATCTTTATGAAAAAATTGAAATAATGGAAATGAAATTATACAAAGAACTTACAGATTGGTCAATATTGCAAGAATTTGTCAAAACACGCCCGTCTGACATAGCTAATGGTACCGAACCAGGTCGGGTGACTTTGACCACAGTGTATGGACCTTCCCATTTGGGGAAAAGTTTATTGCAATTAGCTTGATTCTAAATTCATCGTAGAACTAGATCACCTATAGCTAGGCTGTGAGGTTGCACCTTATGATTGTGGTACCTTCGCATGGCTTGTCGGTAAACTGCTGATCATATGAGGGCTTGGTTTCGTCGTTCTTCAAGGAAACTGACGTCATCGAGTCTTCATTGAATTTGATCATTCTCATTGAAACAATCAGTACGACCAGAGCCTATCTTCAATTCTGGAGGAAGCATGGCTTCGGCACCATAAACCAGAAAAAATGGAGTTTCACCGGTTGTACGACTGGTCATGGTTCTAACAGCCCATAGCATGGAAGGAAGTTCTTGAACCCAAGCTCTTGACCGTTTGATTAACTGGTCGAACACTTGGCATTCTATTCCTTGCATTATGACACCATTGGCCCGCTCTACTGCTCTATTGCTTTGCGGATGAACGACAGAAGCGAAATGTACCTTGTTACCTAGATCGTCGCAGAATTCCTGAAAATGTCTGCTAGAGAACTGGGTACCGTTGTCTGTGATTGTATGATCGACTTGGTATGCCAAATCGTGTGATCACATTTTTTGTGAGGAACCTCATAGCGGCTTTAGTTGTTGTTTTAACAACTGGCTCGGCTTTTATCCATTTTGTAAACGTGTCAATCATGACGAAAAGGAATTTGAAGCCCTCGGGTGCTTTTGGCAAAGGTTCCAGAATGTCTAGTCTCCAGGTTGCAAAAGGCCAAGAAAGAGATATGGTTTGCAAAGCTTGTGCCGGCTGATGTACTTGTTGACTATGAAATTGACACTATACGCACTTCGTCACGAGCTCTTTTGCATCATGAAAGGTTGTTGCCCAGTAGTATCCTTGCCTGAAGTCTTTACCGACCAACGTTCTGTAGGAATGATGTGCTCCACAGACTCCTCCATGAATGTCAGATAGCAACTTAATGCCATCCGTTTGAGATATGCATCTCATCAACACTCTGTGAGATCCTCGTTAATACAAGGTACATTCGATCACAATGTATGATTTGGCTTTTTGTGCTATATGATCGGCCTCTACATCATCAACAGGAATAATGTCATGTTGAAGATAATTGTAGATCAAGGTCATCCATTCTCTACCGTGATCGCGACGGCACCAACCATCAACGATCTATGGAGCATCCATGTTCTGTGGATCGATTTGTACGACCTCTAGTGGAACATCTATGCCCTCAGAAAGCTCGACCACCGAGGGTGAATCGAGTTGCTCGAGAAAAACTTCGAGCGGGACAGATGACCTAGTGGAGGCCATCTGTGCCAATTGGTCTGCCAGAAAGTTTTCCTTTCTGGGAATGTGTTAGATCTGAAAACCGAAGAAGTGCTTTTTGAGTTTCTGTACTTTCGCTAGATAACGTGACATCTTGGTACTTGAGCATTGTTACTCTTTCCCGACTTGATTTGCTACTAGTTGAGAATCGCCTTTCACTAATAATCTACAAATCCCGAGCGAACGAGCTGCTCGGAGTCCTGCTAATAAACCTTCATATTCTGCCACATTGTTGGTAGCAAGGAAGTTCAATTGGATGGCGTACTTGATGTGCTCGCCAGTAGGGGATATCAAGTCAACTCCAGCCTTCGAGCCTTTGAGCATCAAGGAACCGTCAAAGAACATCGTCCACTTATCGTGGTGTTCGTACTTGGGCCCTTGGGGTGGGTTCAGGGTTTGTCCATTCGGCAATGAATTCTGCTATTGCGTGGGACCTGATTGCTGTTCGTGAGATGAAATGGAGGTCAAACGCCCCAAGCTCGACCACCCATTTTGCTATTCGTCCTGATGATTCCCTATTTCCAAGAACTTGACCCAAGGGATATTCGGTTGGTACGACAACTTTGTGGGCCTGAAAATAATGTCGTAGTTTCTTTGAAGCCATAAGGTGACCATAGAGCAGTTTTTGTACCTGTGGATATCGTTCCTTTGGTCCATGTAAGACTTCGCTTACGTAATATACTAGTCGTTGAATGTTTTCACATTCAACAACTAGCACACCGCTGACCGTTTGTGGTGTTGCAGCCACGTAAATCAGCAATGTTTCCCCTGATCTCAGAGAGACTAAGATTGCGGCACTCGTAAGGTACTTTATAAGTTCCTCAAAGGCGTCGTCTGCCTCTTTAGTCCATTTGAAACTTCCGTGTTTCCGAAGAAGTTTAAATAAAGGGAGTCCTTACTCACCTAACCGTGCTATGAAACGAATTAGCGCTGACATACTACCGATTAGTTTTTGGACTTCCTTCTTTGTGGTCGGAGGACGCATCTGGTCGATGGCCGATTTTTTTGTTGGATTTGCCTCAATACCTCTAGCCGAAACTAGGAACCCAAGAAGCTTTCCAGACGAAACTCTGAACACACACTTCTCTGGATTTAACTTAAGGTTATGTCTTCTTAAGTTATTGAAAGTCTCATGTAGGTCGGAAATATGGTCGCTGGCGTTGATACTTTTTACGACCAAGTCATCAATATAGGCTTCCAGATTTCGACCAATCTAAGGATTAAAGGTTTTCTGCATCAACCTTTGGAAAGTTGCACTAGAGTTTTTGAGACCAAACGACATCTTAACATAGCAGTAAGTTCCATATGGAGTGATGAAGGAAGTTTTCTCTTCATCTTCTTTACTCATGCTAATCTGGTGGTACCCTAAGTATGCATGTAAAAAACTTAACAACTCACATCCTGAAGTGGAGTCTATAAGTTGATCAATACGTGGAAGGGGAAAGTCATCCTTCCGATAAGCTTTATTAAGATCCATGAAGTCAATACACATTCGCCATTTTCCATTACTTTTTCTAACCATTACAGGATTGGCGAGTCACTCTGGGTGGTCGACTTCACGAATAAACCTAGACTTGAGGAGCTTGTCAATCTCGACTGGATTGCTTCCTTCCGATCAGGTGTGAAATGCCAGAGCTTCTGCTTGACTCATTTTTTATCAGGCTAGAGAGCTAGCCTGTGCTCGATCACCTCTCTGGGGACTCCGGACATGTCGGACGCCTGCTAGGCGAATACGTCCTGATTTGCTCGGAGGAAGGATATGAGCGACTCTTCCTATTTGAGGTTGAGTCCTGCCCCAACTAGTACCTTCAGGTCGGACGCATCAGCGCTTCTTTTGACCTAGATGGAGTGTTGACACCTCCCGGAGGAGTGCCCTTGCCGAGTGGTACCCCCTTGGTTTGGTCGGAAGGTTTTGGTGCCATCTTTGGCCTTGAGTACTTGACCTGCATAGGTGAAGGGTTAGTTTCTGATCGGAAGCTCATCAATCAGTTCTAAGGACTTCTGATCACATGCATAAGCCATTTTACGATCTCCTTGAACCGTGATGACACCTTTCGGTCCTAGCATCTTTAAACTCTAATAACCGTAGTGCGTGGCTATCAAGAATCGACCACATCAAATGGAATCTTTTATGTTCGGAAGTTGTCGGGCCTTTTGAACGTAACCGGTAGGGACAACTGTCCTATTGGTTTGGCGGTAGAACTAGGAACTATGCCATGGAAGGCATATTTCATAGGTTTCACCTTGGACCTTGGGATCTGCATTTCTTCTAATGCGTCCACAAACAAAATATTTAAAGAACTACCTCTATCTATTAAGACTCGATTAGCTTTACAATTGTTCATAGTAGGTTCAACTACGATAGGAAACCTACCTAGTCGAGTTGACGAGGATGGGGCAGTCTTCTTTGCTGAAGGAGATTACAGTTTCCGACCACCTGGACGGCTTGAGAGTGATCGGAGACTCGGCAAGGTTGACCTCTCTCTCCACAGCCTTCAGATGACGTCTGGAATCGTACGAGGAGGATCCTCTGAAGATCATATCTACCGTATGTTGCGGCTCCTGGTAGTCCATCTCTTCATCGCCATCTTTATCCTTCTTGGAGCTTGATTCTCTGAGTTCCGTTATGGAGGGGAAGGGTCCTTTGCCTGAGTAGTAATCTTCCAACTTACTTTGCTAGGCCCAACAGGTGCGCAGATCATGCCCTGCCGCTTTGTAAAGTGGGCACCACTTCTTGCCATTCTTGAAGTCATTGGTCGGAGCCTTACCTTTGTTCTGACTGGTGAAATCTTTCTTGCCCTTGGTATATTTCTCTGGAATCGCAAGGATTTTCTTGTTGTCGGGCTTGCGATTCTTCTTGTTCTTGAGAGACTTTTTGCCTTTCTTCTCCTATTTCTCTAGATCTGACTGGGGATTTTTGTCCTTCCAATCAACAGATTCATACCATTCGAGCGCTTTGCTAGCGGCCATGTATTTGTCTACCATGTCGAAAAGCTCGATGATCGTTCATGGAGGATTTATTGTAATATCTTAGTGGCGAGCGATTCCTCACCTACCTTTGAAGGCTCGATGATGTAAGATTCTGCGATCTCTAGGATGGAACTACGAATCTAACTGAATCTCTTGATATATTGTCGAAGCGTTTCATTGGTCTTCTACTTCATTCGATGAAGATCATCCTCCTTTCCGGGGCGGTCGTACGTCCCTTGAAAGTTGGCAATCAGACTATCACAGAGCTACTCCCATGTATAGATAGATTCGACCGGTAGGTTAAGCAACCACGACCGGGCAAATCCTTTAAGGATCGTAGGCAAATAATTTGCCATTACGTTATCATTACCACCAGCGGCCTTGATGGCGGTAGAATAAATCTAAAGAAATTCTAATGGGTTTTGTGTCCCATTGAACTTCTCTATGTTGGCTGGTCAGAACCTGTCTAGCCAACGAACAACTTGGAGACCTGCTAAAATGCTCGGCATCCCATAATGGAGTCGTGGTGCCTTCTCTAAAAAGGAGCCGGATTAGAGTCAGTCGGGGATCGGTTCCTCAGATTTGCATATCTAAGATCCGGTGTCCCAACCCGGTCGTGGATGTTATGATAACACCTTTGACCACCTACCTGGTTCAGATGATGCCTGAGATCGCCGAATCATGTAGTCATTCCTCTTGGCGAGGAGGAGGAGTGGCTGCTGTGAAGAGCCATCTTCCCTCATGATTTCCTCGTCGGAACCTACGAGGGGGTCTTGGTGTTGCTCGATCCTCCACATGACTATGTTGTCCTCTACTGAAAGAGGAGCGCTGAGATGAGGTCATCGTGTGATTTTGTGAATTCCTCTTCTCCCGGTACATTTCTGTACGCCACATGGTTTGTTGGAGGATCTCCGACACCTGACTGTAAGCTGAACATAACCAGGAGTTCCTGCTAGAGCAGGGTCTGGATTATTCAAGATATCCCGAACTCGTTGCAAGTTTTGTATAGTTACCGAAGGTCGTGGTAAACTTCCGCTTGTAGTGGGCATCCGGTGAGTCGAGTTATCCCTCGACCTCCCGGATGGCCCTGCTTGATTCCTTACTCGCGACGGGGTAAGAACGGGTGAATTAACTAATGGACGTCCATCAGGTCGGTTGCCTTCGGTAGTTGGTGCTTGAGCGCCCGTACCATTTCCACCAGTAGGTGCATGGCATCCGGATTGATATCTCTGATTGTGTTAACTTCGTGGCGCCAACAATGATCTTCTGAGGAACTCCCATCGTAATTAAGGGAGAGCCTTCTAGCACTTCTGCAAGGAGCTTCCATGGAGAGTGGTTGGAGATTACTGCCTCAAGCGGGCTTTGTGGTGGACTTATCCTGATCCAGCGGATTGCCGATTGTATGCTGAGTTCCACCATGCCCACTTGGCCAGTGATTGGTGATAACCTCATCGATACCCTTACCATGTGTCGTTTGGCCCTCGAAATACGTAGGAGCCGTTGGCGAATACTGGTCATGTGAGGACCCCTGAAATTGAATACGTTCCAATTAAAGGATTATACCCAAGGCATAATTTTTAACAAGGAACTAACCCAGTTTTAAGTTCCCAGATGTGTGTCATACATTAATTCCCAAGATCAAAGATTAATGTACACATATCCTAAACAATATTGTACAAAGTCACACAAGGCCATGTATTTATAACAAAACTTTACAAGACCTGAGTTTCAGTACATATATTACATAAGAGACTAGAGGTCAACTAAAAACTAAAGACTACAGCGGAAACAACTATAAACACCAAAAGGTACCACCAAGTGTGCCCTAAAACCCTCAGGCAACTGAGTGGAGGTAGAAACAGTATCATTCGTTAGCGCCGCCATCATCGGCGCTAATGGATGTGTCGTAGATATAATCGCCCTCACCTGCAACAAGTGATTAAAGCAACTGAGTACGGAAGGTACTCACAAGACTTACACAAACTACTAAAAAAAGTGTTTAGTAGAACCTAACTGAAGGATTTAGAATTTTGATACATGCTTAAGGCTGTTCAAAGGAAAGGCTGTAGTGGCATTAATTTTTGCATAAAGCAACAAGTTTTATTTCTACACTTTCTAACTTTTGTAAAGGCCATTTTGTAATGAAGTTTGGACTAAAAACAACAAGTAATTAAGAAATGATCATAACTCAATTCATATCAAAGTGGCTGTCCACTTTGACTTAATTAACATGCATGAATAGCCATTCTTGCCGATACCAAGTATTCCCAGTTAATTTCTATTTCAGAGTCTAACGATGATGTCTATCAAAACCAAGTATCGATCTGTGAGACCCCAACGTTTATTAAGCTCATAATACTTAGTCATCCAATTGACCTAGTATTATCAACCAAATAAACCAGTCTCGAGAGATGTATACTTCCCGAAATGCGATATACATACCTCACAACAAAAGAATGTATCAATTCCATACAACACATAGTACATAAGCAACAAACCGAAGTTAATATTAATAAGGAATAGGTCATTACAAAGAGGGGCCTTCGGCCAAATAACAACAAACTACAAAGATACATTGGAAGCAAAAGTGCCATAAAGATGGCCCAAAATAAGAGCCAACTAGTGTGCCTTTAGCCCACAAGGCAATCGACAGGACCGCCAAGCTAGTCGCTCTCCCAACCACCGCGAGACTGACTCACAAAAGTAAAGCCCTTTGGGCTCTACCTCCTCTGCAACAAAGTTGTTAAGCAAAGCACATGAGTACAATAAATTGTTTATTGTACTCGCAAAACTGACGTGTAAGATAACGAGAACTATAATTTAGCTATATGCAAGCTTTATTTAAGTGGATGAGGCTTTGGACTCATTTAAGCACAAAGCAAGTTTTCATTTGCAATAATATAGTAGATTGAAAGCAATTTGACAAAGCATTTTTAATTGTTGAAATAACAACGAGATAAATAACATGGTAACAACAACAAGAACAACACAGGAAGTGACCAACCCAAGTCACCACAACAATAGCATGAACTCCCGTTCATACCAACCATGTCAAGTTTTAATTAAAGGTTGTAGTCTAGTCTTGAACGACCTTACCAAGCATGTCCATAACCTAGGGCGAGGCTATTGAATAGTTTTATCCTGCAGGGTGTACCACTACCCACACGTCGGACCGCCTTTCCATTAGGCACACTACCTTTGGTATGCCAAAGCACGGCTAAGTCCTCACGAGACATTTCCAATGGACAATGCTAATTACGAGTCGCACAACCCACGGGAGAAGGAGACATCACACAACCTTCAGGAAGCTAATGCTCCTCCCACATCACACACACATTTTATCTTTAAAAACACACCAACCGAAGCGACCCCAATTAACACCGCCCAAAGTACTTAGTCAAGAGGGTTCCATATGCCCTCGTGTGGTTAGTCTGTAAAATCGCTTGGCTTAGTGACCCAAGTACTCGGTCCTTAGGGACCCAGGCATACCACCACATCCAAAAACCACGCCATCCATCCAATATGCCCAAGTCTAAATCAATCTTTTATTTTCAGTTTTTGATTTTACAAATTAATCAAAGCACAAGTGCTGGACATATAGGAGTAATAATCAGTTTTGAGTGATCAAGACCATCGACTAAGTCGATGATCGCCCATTCTACCGAAAACTAAGCATGTCTAAGCAATTTAAATCGAAACTACTAAGTGATAGGAGCTCATCCAACGAGCCCAAACCACAGCAAATAACCTAGGCTCATGGTAGTAGAGGATAAACAATTCCTACAGATCATGCAACTATAGGCTTGCTAGCGACATTTAACACAAAGTAGCATGCATACATAGAAGTAAAACAATATATTAAGCTTTAAAGTAATGGGACAATGATGGAAATGATCAAACTGCTTGCCTTACTGTTGCTGGTCAATTTGTTGCGGAGGGTCACTCTCGGGATCACCACAAATGTCGAAACCCTAACGGAAAGGCGAGAAAGAACCGATAAAACGACGAAAAACAACAAAGACAGCACAACAAACGAACTCCAAATTCTCTGAATTTTCTACAGCAACAAGAGGGTGATTTTTAGGAATATTGCAACAAGAACCAATTGATTTGGATTCTCAATGCAAAAGTTATGAGCAAAACAATTCTGCTCAGCCCTAAAATACCAAACTGCACTATTCATTAATTTAATTATGAGGCAACATTTTCTAGAACAGAAGTGAAGCTGAAATTTTTACTGTAAAACCAGCACCTCATGAGATGAATAACACAATTGAGTTCATCTCATTTGGAGCTATATTGCACTTTCTATAATTTTTCAAAAACAAGAACTTGAACAAAATTATAATGCACAAGTCCTCATTTTTATAACAGCAACAAGCTCAAAACTAATTTTCACAGTGAGTTCATTATTAGAGGAAACCAACAACGTTGGTCTCACTCAAAAATAATCTACAGAGCATTAGTTTTGTATTTTACAAGTTAAGCATTGATTTAAGTGTATATTTTAAAGTTGGTTTTAAAATCTAATGGCAAACTGTGCTCTGGAGTTGAACTCAACTTACAATCATTTTTGGATTAAAGTCAAGTCCAAGACAGAGCCAACATACTTTGAATGACCTCATTTGGATTAAAAATGAAAAAGATATGCAATTTTAAAGTTATACCTTTCTCGGTTCCCAATTTAATGACTCACTAGGACTTTCTAAAAACTCTAAAGACACAGGAGAACATATGCGGCTCAGATCAAACACGGGAGGTCCTCAACGGTTGAGATCTTCCAAAGGAAGATCCAAACTATCAAGATCTCCACGAGGAAGATCTACATCGTCGAGACCTCACGGGGAGGTCTGGACGGTCCAGATGTTCCAAGGAGGTCCTTGATGGTCCAGATCGTCCGAGGGAGGACCTTGACGGTCAAGATCTACCCGGGAGGTCATGAAAGGTGAGATGGCCGGGAGGTCCTAAGCGGAGGTCTAACGCCACAGACCTCCAGGGAGGTCTGGACGGCCAAGATTGCGCAAGGAGAGGTCTTGGACGCTCCAGATCTCCTCGGAGGAGGTCATGGATGTCCCAGAGCTCGCGATAAAAATTAGCGCACGCGCACGCGCACGCGCTTGGACAAGAGATTAAATGCGCGCTGGACATCAAGGAGGTCCGCGTGCGGGAGGTCTTAAATGCGCAACACGGGAGGATTAAATGCAGCTAAGACATGCCCATGATTTCAATGATTTGAGCACATGATTAGTGCATTAACTCGGCGGATCTTTGTCCGAAAAACGGCAATAGCGCCGCAGTTCTTGTCCGACAAGATCGAGCTCAAAGAAGTGGTTATTGCCGGCGATCACGGACCTCGCCGGCGACAACTAAAGACATCCCGTGCAGCGCAATAGTGTTGCGCACACCATGGGCTCACTCTCGGCGGCGACGGCGACCTTAATCGCCATGAGCCGGAGAGGACAGAGATGACCCAGACGGCCAAAAGACAAAATGCAAAAAAAGCTCAGCGACATTCAAGCTTGTGCTCAACAAAAAGCTCCGCGACATCATTCAGCGGTGCCGACAACTAAGGGACTAACGGGGAGTACCGGAGGTCCTTAAGATCTTGGGGAGGTTGAGGATGGTGATGGCCCGAGTTGGAGAAGATGGGGTTGCTCCACGGCCAAAGCTCTGCTCCAAGCTCCTCTTTGTCCACCTCTCAAAATGCCCAAACCAAAGCGAAGTTAGGTCTTGGTCCCAGAGGATGGTACAAATGGAGCTCGAGAAAAAGGAGGAAAACTCAGGACCCTTGTCCACCGAGGAGCTCCAAGCTCCAGCAATGGCGCCAAGAATGGAGGTCGGTGGAAGAGCAAAGCTAAGAAGGCACCGGTGCAAGCTAGAACTTGAAAGAGTGCCAAAGAAGCTACAGGGAGGAACCCAATGGGGCTTTATACTTGGCCACAGGAGGTCGTGGACCAGGCTAAGCTCATGGTGAGCTTGGCCCATGGCACGGTCTAGGACATTGGACAAGATGTAAAGTTGACAGGTGTGCCTCACTGTCTTGAGAGGCGGAAGGTCGACTGCAAGAAATGCGCGTCAGAGAGTCTGATGAAAAGGACCTGATGGCGGTAGCGATAACTCCACCGCTCGAGCACGCATGCGTGACCAAGGTAGGAGAAGAACGGGGAGGTCCTTATGACCGTTGGATAAGACACAGGAGAGGTCCTGCCCTCCGATGTCATTTTTGAACCGTTACGCTCAAAGGATGGGAGCAGGTCCCACCACACGATCAAGGATGGGGAGGTCGTGGCCCTCCGATTTCCTTAATGTGTAAGCGCCGTGAGAAAATGGGACAGAGGTCCAAAGCGTTGGATCTCCATCCAGCAGCACGGACCTCTGTGAGGTCTTAAACGCACGTGAACATAAAAGCACGAGGGGAGGTCATGGCCTTTGGATTAAAATCCAAGGGCACCTTGATGGGGGAGGTCGACACGCACAAGGTGAAAGGGAGGTTCGAGGCCTTGGCAGAAGCGCAAAGGAGGTCTTAGCCCTCGATTTGGATCTAAGGAGCTCGGCGATGGTCCGAACGCCCATTGATTATCGCATCGCGAGATGTAAATCCAACGGCCAATAAAGGGTGGTCGAAACGGCCTTTGATCTCGCGTTGGCGAGAGATCCAAAGGTGGAAAAAAGACAAGGAGGTCATGGCCGTGGATTTTCGACCCAAGGGCTATGACCTCAACAAGGCGGAGGACCTTCTTTGTAATGTTTTTCGGAGGAGGTCGTGGCCTTTGGATGTAAATCAGCGGTGCGACCTCAAGTGAGTGCAAAGGAGGTCGATAGTTAGGTTGAGAGGAGGAGGTCACGACCATGGATTTCAATCCAATGGCTGTGACCTCACGTGAGGTGCGATGCCTAAGTGGTTTTAATGAGGGGAGGTCGAGGCCGTGGATCTTGAATCCAAGGGCCAAGACCTCAACAAGGTGGAAGGTGGTTTTGAGGTTTGATAACAAGGGAGGTCAGGGCGGTTGGATCTTAATCAAGGGCCAAGACCTCAACAAGGTGGAGGTCTTGGCGGTGTTGATCGCGGAGGAGGTCGTGGTGTTGGATGTAAATCCAAGCAGTGCACCTGATCAAGGTGGAGAGGAGGTCTGCGTGAGTGCAGACATGGTCGGGCTGGACCACTTTGAACATGGCTAGCCCAAGGAGCAGTGTAGGCTTTTGAATTTAGTTTTCAACAATTGGGACTTTGCAAAATTGTTTGGGATAGCATTTCAACTCCAAAATTCATGAAATTTTACAGGAGCTTGTTGACAAGAAGATTAACCTTACATAAAATTTCCAGAGGTTATTATGCAATGCATTTTTCTCAGAAAATTCATTAAGGTTGTTCAATGATTCATTTTGCCTCCAAAAATTATCAAACAAGTTTTACAACTTGTGATATTTTTCAGAGGGGTCCCACCTCAGTTTTAGGACCAAGGAAAATACTTTCCAATTGTTTGGCACAAGATTTAAGATAATTGGAAAAGGAATTTGACTTTTGGTCAACAAGAGCTTTGTGTTTTTGGATTACACAACTCTTGGACAAGAATTACATGAGATTTTAGGGGTTTTCAAGTTGTGAAAAAAGTTTTAATTTCTACACATATAATTATACTTGATTAACCCTAATTACACATTTGGGATGTTACAAAATCTCTCCCCCTTACAGAAATCTCGTCCCGAGATTTGGCTCACTCGGTAAAGAAAGATGGATAGTCCGCACGCAGACGATCTTCTCTTTCCCAAGTAGCCTCATCCTCAGAATGGTTTGACCCGAACTTTAAGGAACTTGATGGTCTTATTCCTTGTCCTTCGTTCAGACTCATCGAGTACGCGAACAGGGTGCTCGCGATAGGTCAAATCGGGTTGGACATCGAGAGTTTCCAACGGAGCTTCCTCGGTTGGAACACGGAGGCACTTCTTAAGCTGGGACACATGGAAAACATCATGTACCCCCTCAAGTGCAGCTGGCAACTCCAACTTATAGGCAACAGCTCCCTTCTTCTCGATAACGCGGTAGGGACCGACATATCGAGGAGCTAACTTGCCCTTGACGCCGAAACGTTGATGGCCCTTCAAAGGAGAGACTTTGAGATAAACAAAGTCATTAGGCTCAAAACGCAACTCACGTCGACGGCGATCCGCATAGCTCTTTTGCCTGGATTGAGCTGTGCGCAACGCCACGAATAATTTGGACTTGGCGCTCGGCCTCATTGATTGAGTCCGGCCAAAGAGAGGTCTCTCACGGTCTCGACCAGTTCAACGAGGTTCTACACTTTCTCCGTACAAGGCCTCAAATGGTGCCATCTTTGAGGCCTTTGAAAGTCGTTGTTATAAGAAAACTTCGGCGAATGGCAAGCATTTCTCCCAATGCTTCCCATATGAAAGGACACAAGCACGAAGCATGTCTTCCAAAACTTGGTTGACCCTCTCGGTCGACCATCGGTTTGGGGTGAAATGCCGTCTTTGAAAGCAAGACGAGTTCCCATAGCCTCTTGCAAGCTATGCCAAAAGCGAGGCGTGAAAAGGGATCCACGATCCGACACGATCGTCTTCGACACCGTGCAAACTCACGATCTTGGGCGATGTAGAGCTCCGCCAAAAGACCTACCGAAGTTCGGTCTTGGCGGAAGGAAATGTGCCACCTTAGTCAATCGATCGATGGCGACCCAAATGGCATCATTCTTCTTGAGGATGTGGGTAGACCGGTGATGAAGTCCATTCGATCGAATCCCACTTCCACTCAGAAGGCGGCAAAGGTGAAGCGATCTGCAGACGCCGATGCTCGGCCTTGACACGACGACACGCGTCGCTTTTCAAGAACGAACTCGCAATCTCCTCTTCATTCGGGTCCACCAAAATCTCGGCGGAGATCTTGATACATCTTTGTGGCCCCGGATGAATGGATAAAGGCGAATCATGGGCTTCGGAGGATTAAATTCCGCAACTCCATGTCCTTTGGAACCACAAGGAGTTGTTCGAACCTCACGACGCCATGCTCATCCTCGAGAAGCACTTGGTCGTTCCGTTCTTGACATTTGCCTTAATGTGGCTCACTCCAACATCCGATTGCCGAGCGGACTTGATCCGATCCACCAAGGTTGGTTGCACAACCAAAGGCGAGAGAACCACGCTCAACTAAACCCAAGTTGAGACGCTGAAACTCTTCCGTAAGAGCGGTGAAGCTCCTCGACAACAAGGCATGGCAATGCGCTGCGACTAAGCGCATCGGCAACGACATTAGCCTTGCCCGGATGGTAGTGTATACCCATGTCATAATCCTTGATCAACTCCAACCATCTCCTTTGCACGAGGTTCAGTCAGTGGGTGAACAAATACTTAAGGCTCTTGTGATCCGAATACACTTCACAACGATTCCGATTAGGTAATGTCGCCAAATCTTAAGTGCATGAATCACGCAGCCAACTCCAAGTCATGAGTAGGGTAGTTGAGCTCATGAGGTCTCAATTGCCTTGATGCATAGGCCACTACCTTGCCTTCTTGCATAAGGACACAACCGAGGCCTCGGCGAGAAGCATCGCAAAAGATATCGAAACCGATGGATATCGGGAAGAACAAGAACGGAGGCGGTGGTCAAATGCTTTTTGAGTATTTGGAAACTTTCTCACACCCAGCGGACCACACGAACTTCTTGTCCTTCTTGAGCAACTCCGTCATCGGCCGCGATCTTGGAGAAGTTCTCGATAAGCGGCGATAATATCCCGCTAAACCGAGAAAACTCCGCACATCGGTGACGAAGCGGGTTGACTCCATGAAAGAACATCGCTGACCTTGCTAGGATCAACGGCTCGCCTCCGCTGAAAGAACGTGGCCTAAGAAGGCCACTTCCTTCAACCGAATCGCGACTTGTTTGAACTCGGCGTCTGGTGGTGCTCACGTAGCTTGCCTAACACAAGCTTCGGATGCTCGGCATGTTCCTCATCGTTCTTGGAGTAGATAAGGATATCATCGATGAAGACCACGACAAACTTATCCAAATACTCCATGAATACCGAATTCATGAGATTCATGAACAAGGCAGAGCATTGGTTAAGTCGAATGACATGACGGTGTACTCGCACAAGCCGAAGCGAGTAGAGAATCTTTGTCTTTGGAATATCCTCGGTCGAATAGGAACTCGATGATATCCCACTCTCAAATCAATCTTGGAGAAAACTCGAGCTCCGGTCAATTGATCGAAGAGATCGTCAATGCGGGCAATGGATACTTGTTCTTTACCGTCACTTCATTAAGTGGGCGTAATCGACTTTATCATAAAGTACCATCCTTCTTCTTTACGAAGATTCTTGGACAACCCCAAGGAGATGAGCTAGGCGAATGAAACCCTTCTCTTGCAGCTCACTTAATCGCTTCTTCAATTCCACCAACTCGTTCGGTGGCATCCGATAAGGCCTCTTTGAGATAGGGGCGGTACCAGAGCCAACTCAATGACAAACTCGAGGTCTCGAGCGGTGGCATCCCGGAAGATCTGCGGGAAAGACATCAACGAAGTCACAAACTGTTGGGACTTCGCTAATATCTAGAGCGGGCTTCGCTCAAGCGCGAAGAGATGCGGATCTAGCGACCGGCGGCGAACACCCGCCGCCGGAGGACTAGATAGAGATGAGCTTCTGGCGCAATCGATTTGCCCCATGTTGGGACAACCAATCCATGCCAAGAATCACATCAAGACTCGCTGAATGGAGAAGGATAAGGTTTGCTAAGAAACCTACCCTTCGATCTCGATAGGAACATCCTACACTCGATTCACTCTCAACTCCGAACCAGAGAGCGAATGAGAAGCGGGACCGACAATGGAGAGAAAAGAAGCTCTCCAACAGCAAAGACAAAAGACTTCGTAAACAAATGAATGAGATGCTCTGAATCAAACAAAAGCGATGGCGGGATGAGAGTTAACGAAAGTGTACCTAGCACGACGTCGGGTGCCTCCTGAGCCTCTCTCTCAAAGGACGGCGTTGACGCGACCACTACCCACGCCTTGGGTAGCCGGACGATCTTCTGGTCTGGTGCACCACCTCTCGCCCGCGTCCTCCATTAGGACGAGGGGCGCTCTCTTCTTAGGGCATTGGTTCGCATAATGCCCCTTCTCGTTGCATGAGAAACATGTGACCCGGCCGGGTTGCGGGGCCGCTCTGTGACTTCGCAGTGCACGGATCGAGACACGGCTGCGCGACGAAACGAGGCGAGGTAACCTCGGGCGCCAAGAATGAGACCGGTACTTCGAGACCGCTCCGGCGGGACGGAAGAATCGGCCTGGATGACTTATGGGCCTCCACTTGCGCTATGGAGTCCATAAGCTCTCGAGCCGCATGCTCACGACGATGGCCTTGTCGACCAAGGTCGAAAATCGAGAAAGTCGACAATGGATAGCTTGTCCTTGACTCCTCGGACAAGCCACGCTGAACTTGGCTCGCTTAGCCATATCGGGGCCACGTCCTCGGGGAGCATAACGAGCTAGATGGTTGAACTCGTAGACATACTCCATGATGAGCCACGCCCTTGCTTGAGCGCAAGAAACTCACCTTCTTGATCTCCATCAAGCCGGCAGGATATGAGCCCGACGGAAAGCGATCGAAACTCCTCCCAAGAGACGGTGTGGTGCGGGCTGCATGGCGAGAAAGCTCTCCCACCATGACAAGGCTGCACCCTCGCCGGTGCGATGCAAGCAGCGCCTTCTCTTGCTCCTCTGCGCGATCGCGAGCTTACGCCTCCCCGACGAAGCCAATCGTCGCATCCAACGGGTCCTCGGGCCAGGGAAAAGGTAGGAGGCTGAGTACGAAGAAACTCCGCGAGTCCTCCACGCGCCGATGGGCGTTCCTTGCCCGGATCCACGAAGCTCCGGTAAGTGCGGTGGTGTTGCGCGATGGCGTCGATAGAACTCTCTGTCATCCGCGGTTGCGCCGATCTGAAGAAGAACCTCGGCCATGGTCGGAGGAGGAGGAAGCTCCTCGTCCGGACGATTGGTGATCGCCTTGGCCGCTACGAAGTCGCCGGCCATCTGTTACAAGAAATTTTGGTTAGCAACTAAACTCGAAAATCAAAGCCTTAAAGAGAAACAAAAGCGATCGACTAGGGAATGGAATATCACCCTAAACGAAAGCCAAAACCATGAGTAAATTAACTTTAGAAGCTTCTAAAAGACTCTAAAACAGCCAAGAAACACCAAAAGCAAGGCTCAACTTCTCAACTCAACTAACCCGTATTGAATGAGCGAGTAATTGATCGAGAAGATTAAAAATCAGATTGTAAGATGAGATCTAAAACTATTAGAGAGCAAGGTTAATGCAGCGAAATAAGTGTTAGATACTTAGCTAACTAGTATCACATCTTACCCTTTTATTCCCATAAGTTTTTGTTGATTTAACCTCTCATTCTCTACCCTAATTGGAACCTTTGAGCTTGCTGTCCGGAAATTGACGCTTGCTGTCCAGATTTTGCATCAAGCTTCCAAATAAATTGTCCATTCGGAAGCTTCAAAACCTTGTAAATGGGCAGCTAACACTTCAATTTGCCAAACTCATTGATTCCCCAAAACCCCATTAATCGATAACAACTATTTTGTAGAAGGAAGAGAGGAAAACAACTTTTAAAACTTAAATTAGAGTGAGATGAGAAGAAAGCTCAGATAGATGAGGAGTAAAATCGAGAATTTTCTTAAGCTTCCAAAACTCATTTGACACTTTGAAATTAGGTTTTCAAAATATCCTAAAAGCGACCAAGCTTGCGTTACTACGGTCGAACGGCTTGATACCAACTTTTGTGAGACCGACGTTTATTAAGCTCATAATACTTAGTCATCCAATTGACCCTAGTATTATCAACCAAATAAACCCAGTCTCGAGAGATGTATACTTCCCAGAATGCAGTATACATACCTCACAACAAAAGAATGTATCAATTCCATACAACACATAGTACATAAGCAACAAACCAGAAGTTAATATTAATAAGGAATAGGTCATTACAAAAGAGGGGCCTTCTGGCCAAATAACAACAAACTACAAAGATACACAGCGGAAGCAAAAGTGCCATAAAGATGGCCCAAAATAAGAGCCAACCAGTGTGCCTTTAGCCCACAAGGCAACTGACCGGACCGCCAAGCTAGTCGCTCTCCCAACCACAGACAACTCACAAAAGTAAAGCCCTTTGGGCTCTACCTCCTCTGCAACAAAGTTGTTAAGCAAAGCACATGAGTACAATAAATTGTTTATTGTACTCGCAAAAACGACGTGTAAGATATGAGAACTATAATTTAGCTATATGCAAGCTTTATTTAAGTGGATGAGGCTTTGGACTCATTTAAGCACAAAGCAAGTTTTCATTTGCAATAATATAGTAGATTGAAAGCAATTTGACAAAGCATTTTTAATTGTTGAAATAACAACGAGATAAATAACATGGTAACAACAACAAGAACAACCTGGAAGTGACCAACCCAAGTCACCACAACAATAGCATGAACTCCCCGTTCATACCAACCATGTCAAGTTTTAATTAAAGGTTGTAGTCTAGTCTTGAACGACCTTACCAAGCATGTCCATAACCTAGGGCGAGGCTATTGAATAGTTTTATCCTGCGGGGTGTACCACTGTACCCACACGTCGAGACCGCCTTTCCATTAGGCACACTACCTTTGGTATCTAACGCAGCTAAGTCCTCTGAGACATTTCCAATGGACAATGCTAATTCTGAGTCGCACAACCCACGGGGAGAAGGAGACATCACACAACCTTCCCGGAAGCTAATGCTCCCCTCCCACATCACACACACATTTTATCTTTAAAAACACACCAACCGAAGCGACCCCAATTAACACCGCCCAAAGTACTTAGTCAAGAGGGTTCCATATGCCCCTCGTGTGGTTAGTACATAAAATCGCTGGCTTAGTGACCCAAGTACTCGGTCCTTAGGGACCGGGCATACCACCACATCCAAAAACCACGCCATCCATCCAATATGCCCAAGTCTAAATCAATCTTTTATTTTCAGTTTTTGATTTTACAAATTAATCAAAGCACAAGTGCTGGACATATAGGAGTAATAATCAGTTTTGAGTGATCAAGACCATCGACTAAGTCGATGATCGCCCATTTCTACCGAAAACTAAGCATGTCTAAGCAATTTAAATCGAAACTACTAAGTGATAGGAGCTCATCCAACGAGCCCAAACCACAGCAAATAACCTAGGCTCATGGTAGTAGAGGATAAACAATTCCTACAGATCATGCAACTATAGGCTTGCTAGCGACATTTAACACAAAGTAGCATGCATACATAGAAGTAAAACAATATATTAAGCTTTAAAGTAATGGGACAATGATGGAAATGATCAAACTGCTTGCCTTGCTGTTGCTGGTCAATTTGTTGCGGAGGGTCACTCTGGGATCACCACAAATGTCGAAACCTAACGGAAAGGCGAGAAAGAACCGATAAGAACGACGAAAAACAACAAAGACAGCACAACAAACGAACTCCAAATTCTCTGAATTTTCTACAGCAACAAGAGGGTGATTTTAGGGAATATTGCAACAAGAACCAATTGATTTGGATTCTCAATGCAAAAGTTATGAGCAAAACAATTCTGCTCAGCCCTAAAATACCAAACTGCACTATTCATTAATTTAATTATGAGGCAACATTTTCTAGAACAGAAGTGAAGCTGAAATTTTTACTGTAAAACCAGCACCTCATGAGATGAATAACACAATTGAGTTCATCTCATTTGGAGCTATATTGCACTTTCTATAATTTTTCAAAAACAAGAACTTGAACAAAATTATAATGCACAAGTCCTCATTTTTATAACAGCAACAAGCTCAAAACTAATTTTCACAGTGAGTTCATTATTAGAGGAAACCAACAACGTTGGTCTCACTCAAAAATAATCTACAGAGCATTAGTTTTGTATTTTACAAGTTAAGCATTGATTTAAGTGTATATTTTAAAGTTGGTTTTAAAATCTAATGGCAAACTGTGCTCTGGAGTTGAACTCAACTTACAATCATTTTTGGATTAAAGTCAAGTCCAAGACAGAGCCAACATACTTTGAATGACCTCATTTGGATTAAAAACGAAAAAGATATGCAATTTTAAAGTTATACCTTTCTCAGTTCCCAATTTAACAGCTCACTAGGACTTTCTAAAAACTCTAAAGACCTGGGAGAACATATGCGGCTCAGATCAAACACGGGGAGATCCTCAACGGTTGAGATCTTCCAAAGGAAGATCCAAACTATCAAGATCTCCCCGAGGAAGATCTACATCGTCGAGACCTCCGGGGGGAGGTCTGGACCGTCCAGATGTTCCAAGGGAGGTCCTTGATGGTCCAGATCGTCGAGGGAGGACCTTGACGGTCAAGATCTACCCGGGAGGTCATGAAAGGCCGAGATGGCCGGGAGGTCCTAAGCGGAGGTCTAACGTCCACAGACCTCCGGGGAGGTCAGGGCGGCCAAGATTGCGCAAGGAGAGTTCTTGGGCGCTCCAGATCTCCTCGGAGGAGGTCATGGATGTCCCGAGCTCGCGATAAAAATTAAGCGCGCAGCGCCGCTTGGACAAGAGATTAAATGCGCTGGATATCAAGGAGGTCGCGTGGAGGTCTTAAATCGCAACACGGAGGATTAAATGCAGCTAAGACATGCCCATGATTTCAATGATTTGAGCACATGATTAGTGCATTAACTCGGCGGATCTTTGTCCGAAAAACGGCAATAAGCGCCGCGATTCTTGTCCGACAAGATCTGAGCTCAAAGAAGTGGTTATTGCGGCGATGCGGACCTCATGGCGACAACCAAAGACATCCGTGTGCGCAATAGTGTTGCGCACACCATGGAAACTCACTCGACGGCGACGACGATTTTAATCGCCAGCGAGCCGAGAGGACGAAGATGACCCCAGACGCCAAAAGACAAAATGCAAAAAGGAAGCTCGCGCGACATTCAAGCTTGTGCTCAACAAAAGCTCCGCGACATCATTCAAGCGGGTGCCAACAACTAAGGGACTAACAGGGGAGTACAGGAGGTCCTAAGATCTTGGGGAGGTTGAGGATGGTGATGGCCTGAGTTGGAGAAGATGGGGTTGCTCCACGGCCAAAGCTCGCTCCAAGCTCCTCTTTGTCCACCTCTGTAAATGCCCAAACCAAAGCGAGTTAGGTCTTGGTCCCGAGGAGGATGGTACAAATGGAGCTCGAGAGAAAAAGGCGAAAACACCGGGGACCCTTGTCCACCGAGGAGCTCAAGCTCCAACAATGGCGGCCAAGAATGGAGGTCGAGTGGAAGAGCAAAGCTTAGAAGGCACCGGTGCAAGCTAGAACTTGAAAGAGTGCCAAAGAAGCTAGGGAGGAACCCAATGGGGCTTTATACTTGGCCATAGGAGGTCATGGACCCTTGGCTAAGCTCATGGTGAGCTTGGCCCATGGCACGTCTAGGACATTGGACAAGATGTAAAGTTGACAGGTGACAACTGTCTTGACGAGAGAGAGGAAGGGTGACTGCATTAAATCTTGGTCAGAGAGTCATGAAAAGGACACATGGCGCGCGTGATAACTCCACTGGCCGAGCACGCATGCGTGACCAAGGTAGGAGAAGAACAGGGAGGTCCTTATGACCGTTGGATAAGACACAGGAGAGGTCTGGCCCTCCGATGTCATTTTTGAACCGTTACGCTCAAAGGATGGAGCAGGTCCCACCACACGATCAAGGATGGGAGGTCGTGGCCCTCCGATTTCCTTAATGTGTAAGCGACGTGAGAAAATGGGACAGAGGTCCAAAGCGTTGGATCTCCATCCAGCAGCACGGACCTCTGTGAGGTCTTAACTGCACGTGAACATAAAAGCACGAGGGGAGGTCATGGCCTTTGGATTAAAATCCAAGGGCACCGACACGATGGGGAGGTCGACACGCACAAGGTGAAAGGGAGGTTCGAGGCCTGCAGCGTGGCGCAAAGGAGGTCTTAGCCCTCCGATTTGGATCTAAGGGCTCCAGCGATGGTCGAAGCGCCCATTGATTATCGACCGCGAGATGTAAATCCAACGGCCAATAAAGGGTGGTCCGAACAGCCCCTTTGATCTCGTGCGTTGAGCAGAGATCCAAAGGTGGAAAAAGACAAGGGAGGTCATGGCCGTGGATTTTCGACCCAAGGGCTATGACCTCAACAAGGCGGGAGGACCTTGCTGTAATGTTTTTCTGAGGAGGTCGTGGCCTTTGGATGTAAATCCAACGGCTGCGACCTCAAGTGAGTGCAAAGGGAGGTCTGATAGTTAGGTTGAGAGGAGGAGGTCACGACCATGGATTTCCAATCCAATGGCTGTGACCTCACGTAGGTGCGATGCCTAAGTGGTTTAACAGCGAGGGGAGGTCAGGGCCGTGGATCTTGAATCCAAGGGCCAAGACCTCAACAAGGTGGAAGGTGGTTTTTGAGGTTTGATAACAAGGGAGGTCAGGGCCGGTTGGATCTTAATCCAAGGGCCAAGACCTCAACAAGGTGGGAGGTCTTCGCGGTGTTGACCGAGGAGGAGGTCGTGGCTGTTGGATGTAAATCCAACGGCTGCGACCTGATCAAGGTGGAGAGGGAGGTCTGCTGTGGGTGCAGACATGGTCTGCTGGGCGACTTTGAACATGGCTAGCCCAAGGAATGATGTAGGCTTTTGAATTTAGTTTTCAACAATTTGGGACTTTGCAAAATTGTTTGGGATAGCATTTCAACTCCAAAATTCATGAAATTTTTACAGGAGCTTGTTGACAAGAAGATTAACCTTACATAAAATTTCCAGAGGTTATTATGCAATGCATTTTCTCAGGAAATTCATTAAGGTTGTTCAATGATTCATTTTGCCTCCAAAATTATCAAACAAGTTTTACAACTTGTGATATTTTTCAGAGGGTCCCACCTCAGTTTTAGGACCAAGGAAAATACTTTCCAATTGTTTGGCACAAGATTTAAGATAATTGGAAAAGGAATTTGACTTTTGGTCAACAAGAGCTTTGTGTTTTGGATTACACAACTCTTGGACAAGAATTACATGAGATTTTAGGGGTTTTCAAGTTGTGAAAAAAAGTTTTAATTTCTACACATATAATTATACTTGATTAACCCTAATTACACATTTGGGATGTTACACGTCCATAACCGAAGACATGGCTATTCGAATAGTTTTTAACCCTGCAGGGGTGTACATCTTTACCCACATGAATCGATCACCCCGTAAGCCCCTGGGAAAATAGCACGCTACCTTAGGTATGCCGGCCAGGTAGATCGAGATTTGGTACTTTTTGGCAAGAACAAATTATTGAGTTGAAACACCCTTATGCGATGTATCCCACTTAGTACAGGCTATGGATAGAGCCTGCTAACCGGGGCACGTAAGTTGTGTTGGGAATGCCGACCCAATAGACTAAACTCTAAAACTATGCTCACTCGCACATATTAAATTGCAATCGGATCCCTATGAACATATGATCAAACATATATGCCCTCACACCACCTGTGTTCCAAATCAATAAAATCCTCCCCCTACTTGACCAAACCGGCCCCAATCCAGCATGTGGAAGTACAAGTAGTTGTTGGCATGAAAGCCCAAAGTTCGGTCCTTAATGATCCAGACAAGACTACCATATTCCCAAATCTCGTGCACAAGGGCACCATCACTATCAAACACTTGTCCAGATCTAAACCAAGTTTTTAGCATACAAATTTTAACCAAATCTAGAATTCATTTAGTGTTTCCCATGACCGACAAGTTAAGCTTGTCAATCAAACTATCGCTCTACTGACTTGCATGGCTAAGCAATTATCTAAAGACCAATTTGTTCAACACAAGATTTCTATCTTAAGTATAAGTGTATGAATTTGATTAAGGATAAGCCACAAAGATTGGGATATAACTAACTAACACACAAAATATTGATTCATACAAAATAGCATGCACGCAATCATTATTGCATTTCAAAAACACTAATTACCAAAACTAGGATCAAAATGATGCAAGAGGATGCTTGCCTTGATTATAATCCACTTGTTCAATCTCAGGTTGATCAGAAGTATATTCACTCACGTCGGGAAAACCAGAATCTAAATTAATCAAGAGCAAGTAAATAGCGAGAAAAGAAATGACAAAGTGCAAAAGAATACAGAAAAATGCATGATAACATTACTGTAGGATGCTTATGACTTAAGAAATTTTTAGTGCAAATTTCAGTTTATTTGAATTTGTTATGAATTTTATAAGGTTAAAGTCTTTAATGTGTAATTAATTTAGTTAATGAAAATTTCTGTAACAGTAGCATGTGTAAAAGTTATTCCAGATTAAAGCTAACAAAATTGATTTCATTCAATTTGGAGTTAAAACGAAATACTTATGAATTTTTGAAGTTTAAACTATTTTTAGTGAAAAACTAAATCAGTTTTGGATTTAAATTTTTAATAAAAACTTTTGTTATCGAGCCATATCTAGCCCAAGGCACTCACTAGTGGGGCCCAGCCCACAGTTTTACAGTCGAGATGTAACATCCAAGAAAGTCTTTGTTACCAAAATAAATTAAATAAAGTTATTATTTTATTGGATTTCCTAAAATTTGAAAGAGTTTTATTGCTTTTCTTGAATTTCTGAAGTTTAAAAAGTCAAAAGTAAAATTTATGGAAGTCTTTGAAGTTTTATCTAAGTTAAAGTTGAAAAATAAAAATTTAATTAATTTCTAGAATTTTAAAAGCTTTTCCTAATTATTTTAAAGCTAAAATAAATTTTGTGCAAAAACTATTACCAAATTTTAAGTTGGAATTATTTTATTTAAGTCCAAAATAACTCTAGGAATTTCTGTGAATTTTGCTAGAATTTTTGGATTTTATTTTTTATTTTCTAAAGCCTAATTGAATTAATTAAATTGTTAAATCTTTTAAAATCTGAAGTTGTCCTTTGGGCTGAATCTCCTCAGCCCATCTCTTGTTCCTCTGCAGATGTGGCCCGCCACCATGCCCACCCCACTAACAAACCCATTCGCATGCGTTTAGTTCGTTGGATCTAAATCCAACGGGTAGCCACTCTCTTCTCCCTTTCTCTCGCTTCCAGGTGGGACCCGCACCCTTTCTTCCTCCTCACCCTCCCCCTTCCTCACGTAGACCGCACGCCTCCACCATTGACGCGCGCTTCAAGCTCCTTCGCGGCGCGATCCTCGCCTCCTTTCCTTGCGCGGATGCGCGCATTAAAACCCGCGTATCTTGCCGCATGCACTCCCAACCGTTTCCCTCTCCCTCGCGCCCGTAATCACCGGAATCGCGAGTTCACCGCTGCCGGCCTCGCGCGCGATCTCCTCGCTCCGGCCTCCTCTGCCCCTATAAAAGGGAGCATGAGGAGCCCCTCCTCTCACATAATCCCTCCCCCTCACTCACCCTCCTCCTCATCGACTCTAGTCACTGAATTTTGGGTTTTAGTCGCCGTCGGCCGCAAGCTCTTCCTTCGCCACTTGTGCCGCCGACAAGGCCGCTCCGCCACCATCCTCCGCACTAACGGCATCGCCGCCACCTCGCCAACCCAGTGCGCACGTTTTTCTCGCTGGAGCGCCGCCCGAATCACCTCGCTGCTGTGAGCCCGACTTCGCCACCGCCGTTCCCTTCGTGCCCGACCACCGCCAAGGTAGTCATCGAGGTCCACTCGTTCCCCTCTCCCTCTTGCCACCCTCACCAGAGCTCGCCGTGGTGCTCCGCGCCGGCGAGCTCAACACCAATCACCGTCGGCCGCCAAGCTGACGTGGCCGCGCCACCTTATGGCCACGCACGCGCCACCTAGGCGCCAACTCAGCCATTCGCTGGTGTGGCACTCACGGGTGTCATGCCCACATGGTACTACCACTGTGCCGCAGGCCCCATGCATCCGCGGCTCCACTTTTTTTATTTTCCGAATTAAAATAATTCATTTAATTCCAGGAAATTCCAAATTCATCATTTCATGTGAATTGTAACTTCCCGAGGTTCGTTCTCCTTCATACGAACTCCGATTTCGTCGATTCAAATTTCTAAAATCTTATAAATTCAAGATCTAGCTAAATAAACCAAAATTATTTAATTTGTAGTTCATTTGAATCTTCATTTGAATTTTGTTTGAATTTGGCTTATTTTCATGCATAGATTTCAATGACTTCAAAGAGTCAGATTTCGACGCTGTTTGAGAGCAACTAGTTGAGCAAGACAAGTTATGCCTTTGATCATATTTGATCCCATTATTTTAAATTATTTAAATTCTATTTTAAATTATTATTGCATGCTTATTTCTATACAATCTAATTTAAATTCCTGTTTTAAATTATAGTTATGCCTAAATTTTTTGTACTACCAATCTTGCCATTGAAATAAACCTACCTTGTCACCTTAGATGAAAATCTAGTTCATGCAATAGTATGAACTAGAATACTTTAGAAAAATTGATGCTTAGCCGTGCTTAGACCCAAAAATGTTTGATTTGGGGAATTTCAGCCAAAAATAAAATGTTGTTTAAATTGTACCCTTGGCATTGGTGTGTCATGGGAATTTACAAATGCTTTAAAAAATGAAATAAAATTAAATGATGGTTTGGATTTGGGCAAAAATGGATGATTGTTGGGTGCAGGTTTATGCATGGGCTTAATCTGGGTAGGATTAAGACCCATGGGGTTTTTGGAAGTTGACCAAGTCAGTTAAGGACCGGTCTTTGAGCCGCATCCGGAGGCTTACAGGCTAGTCGAGTCATGTGGGTAAAGTAGTACACCTCTGTAGAGATAAATCTATTCGAATAGCCGTGTCTGCGGTTATGGACGATCACTTGAGTATGTGGTTGCTATTGTTAGACTTTGAATTAAAATTTGTGGGTACAACTTGGTATTCGGTATGAAAAGGTGTTCATTCATTTTAGTGCATCAAAGTGGGCTACCACTTTGGTGTTTGTTTGATTCATTTGTTTATCTTCATATTACTATATCACATGATTTACTTCTACTTCAAATCTGTTTTTAAAATGGCAATTGATAAATTAGTATGTGTAGGTTGAAAATTGTGGCGTCTTTTCGCAAAACTAAACCCCTATGTGTCATCCTTTGGAACAACTTCTAGCATAACTAATTTTTATTTTTGTAAGACTTGCGAGTATTTTTGTACTCAACCCGGTTGCTGTAATTTCAGGTGAGGAAGGCTTTGAGCCTGATGAGCTCGTTAGTGTCAATTTAAGCGACACTGACGAGTAGTGCTATAATTTAACTCCTAGTCGGTTGCCGATGGGTTATGGGGCACACCATGCTGGACTTTTGGTTTATTTACTTGTTTCCGCTGCTACTTTGTGATCTCATTTGAATTTGACCGGTCGGCCACTTGTAATAGTTGTAGACTTGAACTACTTTGATGTATGCCTTTTGGACTATTAATGTATGATGTTGTATGGATGTGATCAATGTTGTAGGTGAGTTTGGGTATGTTGGTCGCTGATCTTGGGAGCCAACATGACCTCATGCTCACTGTTCATGGATTCCACTTTAACTCACTAAGTGTGGTCTTTGATTGTTTGGAGAACCGATAATCATGTAGTACTTGCAGAGGAGTGGTACGCATGATTATCGGGGCTCTAATTTCAGTAAAGACCTATCACTTAGATGGAGTTAACGTAGAATCCATTTACCTGGAAGCCTAGAGTTATCTCCTTAAGGCCTTGTGGGTTTCGGTCTTATGGAAATAACCCAGGGCTCCCACAAAAAGAATATATACGCAGGCGTTTCATCTGCTACTTGTTTTCTCCTCTCGCGAAATTGCTCAAACTGCCATGCATGTTTAAGCGAATTGTAGAATCAGGTTGGTCGTGCGATGAGGACCACGGTAGTATGACATGCATAGTTTGGTTTTGAGTTTTTGGATGAGATTTGAAGGAGAGAAGCGAAAGGAGTTAGCAGGGAAGGAAAAAGGGAGATGACAGGAAAAGAATGGACACGCGGGCATTTTGCCTGCGGTCGGTCGAACAAAAAAAAGAAAAACGACGATAATATTGCATGGATAATGACATGATTTTTGAAACGCATGCAAAAACAAGAAATCGATTTAATTTAAATGTTGTCTTCCAAACTATTCAATTTAATATTGATTATTATTACTTGATGTGAGAAAATCGCAAAACATGCATTAATTAATTTCTCAATTTATATTTAGAACAATTATGTTGTGTTTAGATTTTAATTATCAGCTTTCATTTCTATTTATTTTATTTATCTATTAGGTTTGTGTTTTAAATTAAATTTCAAAATTCAACATGCAATTCAAATAGGGACCCAAATAAGCTCTAAACATTTCAGAAAAATTCAAACAATCATAACAGAACATATATAATCCAAATAAAATGTTCCCAACTTTGGGTCCTACTATATTTTGAAAACTAAAAAATCAGTTGGTAATTATGAGCTAGAGAAAGTATATTTTCAAGCTTTGAATTTGAGAATGCTTTTGAAATTACCTCAAGCATTCTATGAGCTTTTGTGGTTTGACCGATTTTAAGATGAATTCAAAATACACATTCCCACACTTGAGACCTTTTAGTTTTTGTCCCAAATTCAATTTGAGCTTTTGAATTGAGGAAGGAGTATTGGAGTGCTAGGTTTGAAATCCTAATCTTTAAAAATCAAGAATTTTCAACATAAGGTTTACAACAAAAAGTTTTAAAAAGTCCAAAATTTCACAAATATATATTAGATGCTTAACTAATCCAACTTAGGGATTTGGGGACGTTACAAGATTAGAGCGTAATCTCTATCAGTTAGGATTAATCAGCGGCTAATGATTGCATTAACTGCTGCTTGTTCCGCTAACGCATGGGATCAGGAATAGAAACCTGGGTGTTTTAATGCCTAAGCTTATCTGTGAGTGGCCGACAAGTGGGCCGGAAGCCTTTTTGTGAATCGTGAGTATGACGTGTAGGACCCACCTGTTAGTAGGATTTAAATCAGAAATCAAAATGAAAAAGGGCACTATTCAATGGACCCCACAAGTCATCCTTTGGGGCTAGCTCTCGGCTCAGTAAGAAGAGTATTTAATTGCTTTTAGAAATTATGAAATGCTTTATTTTTACACTAGAAAATGTTTGAACTTCAAAAATTCATAGAAAATTCATTTAAACTCCAAATGAGGAGAATCAAGTTTTTCTGGTCATAACTTTTTATTCTCTATCTAGCCTTGTAATTCTTGTTTCCACCACATTTCTGGAAAATTTCACCAAAAAGATAATTTTCGGATGAATAGTGACAGATCACTATTTTTCTGATTTTTCACCCATTTTGATATTCCACATGCCATAACTTCCACATACAAACTCCAAATTATTTAATTTTTGTTTCTAAATTCATCTAAAATCATAATATCCCTACTGTGTAATTTTCATGCATTTTGGATGAATTTGAATTTTTGGATATATTTGGTGTTATGCGTTCTTATTCGCTTTTCGTATTTGTTCGTTAGATTGTGAAGATCCGAACGAGTTCGAGTGTGATCCTCAACAGTAGCAAGCCGGGTATCTTCAACAAGGCAAGCAACCCCCTCCTTGTTGATCATCCTGATCCTATTACTTTCATTACAAAATATCTTGTTTGCAACTTGTATGGATGCTTGTTCTACTTGAATGACTATTTTTCGTTAGAGGTAGTTATTCCTATTAGATTCATGAGCTGTAGCAAATTTTATCTCTTGCCACTAACCCTAAGTTATTATTCCCACTAATGTTATTGCTTGGTGGATGTTATAGACTCTATATTCTTATATGCGATGTGTTGCTTAGTCTTGCATAGATTCCGGTAGAATTGGGCGGTTATCGACTAAGTCGATAACCTTGATCACACAAATTATTTTATTACACTATGTCTAGTACTATGTGCTATATTATTTTGAAAACTAAAAGTGTAAATAAAATGATTTAGACTTGGGCAAGTGGTTGGATGGTGTGTTGTTGGGAGTGTGAATGTCTTGCCTAGGTCAACAAGGACTGAACATCTTGTTTCACCAAAACCAAGCATTATTGCGTGCTAACCACAAGAGGGTATTGGGAACCCCTCTTGACTTAGTACTTTGACATGTGTTAGCTCTGAGCCGCATGGTGGTAGTTGTTCTATTAAAAAATGTGTTCGGTTGTTGTTGGGTGTGCGAGAATGGGTTCCAGGTTTAGGTTCCATACACCGAGGGGCATCGTAGTTGTCTAAGGCTTTACCTCGAGGGGTAGTTGACCAAGGCTTTACGATGATTCCGGCACAACGTATGGGTTTCCATCCATACGAGCGGCTTAGTTCACACATTATATTAGAAACGTCTCGTAGGACTTAACCTTACCGGCATACCTACGGAAATGTGCTTTATTCGGTGGCAAAAGTGGCGGTCTGGCATGTGGGTACATTGGTACACCCTTGCAGGGTTATAAGTTATTCAAATGGCCTTGTCCTACGTTATGGACACGCTTGGGATTGGACTTACATGAGTTAGACTATACAATTTGGAAACTTTAAACTTAAAAACTTGTTCAGGTGGCATTGAGAATGGTCTCATGCTATGTTTGTGAGCTGCGAGGCAGCCACCTGTTGTTGTTTAGATGTTGTCTAATAATGTTTACTCATTGTTATTTAAAGTTATTAAAAATGTTTTCTCCCTTTCCATTTCAATCTATTACTTGTACTTCAAATAAAATGTTGCTTTATGCTGAAAATTGCCGAGTGTAGCAGCCTTCCTTTGATACATGAATGCATCTAAATATTCTTTTGCTTGTAAGTCTTGCGAGTACAATTGTACTCAACCCGGTTGTTGCAATTTCAGAGGAGGTTGATCCCCAAGGGATCAACTATTGTGAGACTGACTTCGTGCAGAACGACGACTAGCTTGGAGGTTTTCGGTCAGGTTGCCTTGTGGGTAAGGGCAAACTGGTCGACCTTTCTTTTAGTGCCATCTTATGGCTATGTTTCCGCTGCGTACTTGACTTTTATTATTACTATTTGGACGGTCGACCGTATGTATGAAAACTGAAGTTGTATGATGACTATGTTGTAACCATTTGTGACTACGGTAATGTAATATTGTTGTATGGCATTGATATTGATATTGTTTTGTGAACGGTGTGTGTATACCGCTCCTAGGAGGTATACAATACATCGGGGCAGGATATTTGGTTTGTAATGCTAAGACCAATCGGATGTTTAAGTATTACAAGTTAAATACCTCAGGTCCCCACACTAAGTTCACTAGTACAACTCCATAGTACTCAAGGACCTTAGAGAGGAACTTGTGAGACGGTAACCTAAATCCGCACTCATTGTAAGCAAGGAATATGGGGATTTCTCCATCTTCTCTACTTGGAAAATGCTCTTTGGCTGCTGACCTCTATTTGATCAGATTTTGGTTAGGAAGCATCCTGATTCCCTCCAGAGCCTAGAGTTTCTTCTCGCTCAGATCCGAAATCAACCACTTGGTGATTGAGTCCAACATGTTTGGGTTTAGAATAGTGGTCAGAAAAGGTTTTAGGCGAGAAGAACAAAGGAGGTCGGAGGAGATTCTTCGCAAAGAGAAAAATAGGGATTGAAGGAAAGCCTAAAAGCATAAAATCTTTTAGGTAGCACGCCGAAGGGATTTTATAGCCGCAGTTCCTTAACTGCAATAAGGAGTTACCAAAAGTCCAACGAACATAGCCCTTTGTCCAAAAGGACGAAGTACTCTTTGGTTCCCAATGCAGTTTCTCAACTTTAAAATGAATACAGACCACCTCAACTGTCACGACATTAAATGAGGGTCTGCCCAATACGATTTCCATTGGGAAAAGGTTCACACGACCAAATTCATTTAAAAGTTTAGAGGCTAGCTGACGAGGATTAAAACCTTTACATATAATTAAAGACCATATGCCTTCATGGTCGTAACCCCTAAGGCTAACGACCCCTGTGGTCATAAGGATTCCAGAGGTTACATTGCCCTAGTTGGACAAGGTCCAGTTCCCTATCCCCAACCAGATGCCTGCTCATATAAACAATGAACTAATATTTGGACCCGGTTCCAAGTATATACCTACCGTATGATAAATGAAACATGTGCTTAGTCATACGAAGCCACACGACGTTTTATGGTTCTAAGTCACTAACAATAACCACCATAAGGTTATTGTTTTCTGGTAACATCAACTGCCAGAACGGTTGATACTTCATCAACAGTCGCCTTCCTCCTACCAATCACGACATTTTCAACAGGCATCTCTTCAAGGAGTAAACTGCCACCACTTCGTCAACTACTTAAAGGGAGACGCAGACGGCAGAAGAGGGCAATCCAACTCGGAAGATCAGCATGTGATTGGATTTCATCTGAAGCAATATCTTAGTCATTGGTACATCCAGTGTAATTAGAACTAGTCCATTGCCTTGTCAAGGGCAACCGTGTAAAGATCTAGTTCATCTCATTAAAGAGTAGCCGCATTCTCATTCCAAGAAGTCTTTGTCATTTTCCTCTATTTATTTCGTAAGGTTGGCGACTCGATCGTCGGCAATGATGAACCAATGGAATGCATCACTACTACATACGCTTCTCCTCCGGCTTGTCCTTCTGCCTTGCACCAGCTGTAGCTAAAAACTTCAACTGATGCTTTCCGTCTGATCTTATGTTGCGCAGCTGACTCTCTGGCACTGCATTTCGCGATCCTGCTAACCCCAACAGGAAGGCAGGAATCAATTGCTAAAGTTTGTCCTGTGATGAAAAATACAAAAGCTTGCAAGAAGTGAAGGAATAAGTTGGGTCTGCAACACATGTATTTTTCGTTGCGAGTTATGTGTTGTTGTATGTATGTTTTTCTTGTAGTGTTATAGAGGATTGGATATTGACTTTTTAGTGGAGTGTTTCCTAACCAATTATTTTTCCAAAATCTAGTTTGTATTCTATTTTTAATCTGGAATGAATCAAAACAAAGAAACTGATCTTTGATACACGCGAAATCACACTTACAAAAAAAAGAAATCTGTAGTACGCCTTAAAATTAATTAAGCATGCATCGATCTGGCCGGCCACAGTAAAAGAGAGAAGGAATATAGTGATCGAAATGAATTTTTCTTTGGGTCGCCGGTCAGCCAAACGCGGGCATGTTCAGGTGTCCGCACCGGGCGCTGTTGACGGGGACGAGGCGACCTGCGGCGAGCTGTCGCTGCGGTCGCCGTTCGGTATCTGTTGGGGGATTTGCCCAAAACCTGCAGGCGTCCGCGTGCAAGCGGTGTCGTCTTGGCTCGGCATGTAGCCGACGGCGACTGGCCAGCAGGAGTACAAGACGTTGTGGCGGCGCCAGCGGCTGGGCTCCCCACGACTCTTGGTGACGGAGAAGGTGGTTTCCACCACCACTGCCGCGTCGCCGATGGCGCCTCCGTGGTACAGCAAACTCAAGTGAGGCGCGGGAATCTTCGAGGCGTTCACCGTCTTCACCGTCCTAGCCACCCGCGTCGTCCGCTGGGCCACGAAGAACGGGTCCAGCTTGAAGCTGGCGATCGGCACCGAGCGCCCTGGCTTGATCTGGAGGAGGTGGATGGTGCCGTTGGTGCAGCGGATGCCGGTGAAGCGGGCGCTGGGGTTGTACGCGAGGATGGTCACCCTGAAGGTCACGTTGGGAGGCCGCCTCGACAAGATCTTGTCGACGGACACGGATCCGTGA
Source organism: Phyllostachys edulis (assembly GCA_036346405.1). NCBI lineage: Eukaryota > Viridiplantae > Streptophyta > Magnoliopsida > Poales > Poaceae > Phyllostachys > Phyllostachys edulis. The sequence continues at coordinate 89,467 of JAYEVD010000478.1, forward strand.
ACGACCGAAAGCCGGAGCTCTTCAGGGCGGAGCAAGAAGGCGACGGCCGCCACGGTGATCAGAGCGGCGAGCGCGACCAGCACGGTTGTCACAGTGAAACGCCCCCAGTCCACGAGCTTCGCGAGTATTTCACTCTCCTCGTCGTCGCGGTCACCGGCAGCCATTCTGCATGGGCTTTAGATTTGATCTGAAACTTAGAACGTCTTGTTTATACTTAGGAAGGGCACTGTGCGCGTTGCCGCGCCGTTGGTAATTGACTGGTACGAAAACTCTCTTGTTTTCTGAAAGCAACACAGCGGACCCAGTGCGAGTAGGCAGTGCATATGTTGGTTCGAAACAGAATATATGGCAAGTAGGAAGTGCAATGCTGTATTGTGCAGTAAAAGATAACGTGAGGCTCTTTTCAAATGTCGTGCGTATGCAGAACATGTGTGGTTACGTAGACAATGCGTAAGTAGGCGTTGTTATACATATGTAGGTTTCGTAAAATGAAAAGCATAGATATATTACAGAGGCAGCATTTCCATTGTTCAATTAGGGTATACTACAAGAAACAGTGTGATAGGTGATATCCGAACCGTGCGAGTTCAAAGGTCCTAGTAGTAGAAACTATACTGCAAATCTGAGCTAGAGTGTATGCTCAGTTTGGTTGTTCAAAAGCTGTACAGTGCATCATGATGACAGTGTGCTAGGCCATAGCATTTCTGATCTGCAAAGAAATGATAGAGGCATAAAGTTAGTAAGGAGTAGTGGTTAACACAGTAAGATACACCTTTTTTTTTTTGTCTGTAGCAGATGGCTAAAACGCTTTTCTTCTGGGATTTCATTGACTAACCAGGGAAGTGTTAAAAAAATGTTTTTCTTATGAGTTTCTGAGCTATATAATGATTGTAGCATGTGTTAATACCTCTTTTAGTATTTGAGGGTACATGCGATATGAGGTCGCTGGTATAAGTATTGCTAATTAGAATTGGTCTGCACAGATGCGTGTAATGATGATTTACAACCAAGTGCCTTTATTCCTTTCTTCAAAGTGAAATAATGATGTTTTGAATGGAGACAGTCCGGTAAAGGTTGGATTATATTGGTATGAGAAAGAACATATAACATAGAACTGATCATGTACATTAGTTCTATATTTGTGTAACTACATTTTGTGTTTCGTTTCATTTTAATTTTTAATTAAAAGCATATAGGATGGGAAGAATTGAGGGGTTGATCTGAACAAAAGAGGCATATAGATATGTGTTGTAAACAATTGAAATGAAGAAAACTTGGAGTCGCACAGAATGAATTTTCTAGTCTACATTCTGTATAGTCTATAGATATTTTTTTTATATGAATGCGCTATGTAGTTGTTTCAGGATGCACTATCTTGGATAGAACTGTTTTTTCCCCGCACAAAGTGATCCTACAGTATTTCTTGTTTGAACCTATGATTGCATGGCAAGAAAGGTAATAAACCCTGAACTGTATTTGTATAATTGGAGAAGTGATCATGTAAGAACAATATATAAAATGAATTGAACTGACCTAGGTTTGCTAATGGGTTTTCTGTCGTGATCTTTGAACAGCTTCCTAGCTATTTTTGTCATACTTGTAGAGCTGCTGCACCTGTCGTTATGTAAAAAAGGTCAACGCATGTATGGTACGCTGTTTATGGTTAACTCTGGTCTATAAGGGCGATTTGAATTTTTTTTTAATGTGGACAAAATGGCTAAAATCAGTTTGTACCATTTAGTGCCGAGTTGCAGGGGAATATCATCAATTTCTAGAGGAGTTGTATGCTGGAGTGGCAGCCCTTTTTTGGTTGTTTGAGAGTGAGTGGACTATATCATTATAAAAGAGAATGTATTTCATTAGAATGCAATGAATTCCTAAATTGTTATTCAGCATGGTATTTACCATGGAGTGGAACTGTTATTCAGCATGGTATTTACCACGGAGTGTTCCACTGCTGTTAGCATGGAGATGGCTTTTCCTGGCTGTTGTAATAATGAGTTGTGTGAAGGTGTGATTGTTGAACCAGACCCTTGTTTAGTGATTTCCAGTTGTGGCTGTATCTGCAGCGAATAACAATTTGTGAAAATGTGGCATCTAAGGAAACAATCACTGTGATGTGCGTATAATAAGGCATATATCTACAGGTAGTGTAACAAAAAGACAAAGCTAGTGTAATGAGAAAATACATGAGGTAGTATCTGAGTGGGGCAAGAAATAGTACCAACGTCATGTGTTATGTGTTGATCCTGATGTTTGGTAATTAATGGTGGTGTCTTGTTTAGTTTGTCTTATGGGGCACCGTTGTTGAAATACTTGTGAAGATGAGGTACCTGCTTCCGGAGCGCCACTAGGATGTGCTAATCGTAGTAGGGGTGTAGGTTGTGGATGTATTCTAGTGACTTGGAATGAAATATTCTCCCGTTGAAATGACCAACGAAACAGTCACCTCAAAGACGTATGTTCTTCCAAATAAAGTAGTAATTTCTCTTGGAATAGCATAAGACATGCTATGTTCAGCTGAAAGAAGCAGGATGGCTGGCTCTCCAACAAGCTCTTTGGCGATGTCACCAAAAAAGATAAATTCTATGACGGGCGTGTTGTCAGATGAGTCATCAATTGCTTCATTATCGGATAAGTCATCAATTGCCTCAACTGCAAGTTTGTATCTAATAACCCAAAAATAGTACTATATAAGTATGCTGGTGCTTAAAAAAAAAGTTTTGATAGTCTAGGCTTGTAAAGTTTTTTAGTACCTTGGTTCATGACTTCTGTTGGGGCATTTAAATGCATTTGTAGTTGTCCCCATTCTTGGTGCATGATGTTTTTTGCAAGATCTGCAAGCTAGATACCACCATTAATCATGTGGGGCTAAGCCTTTGATTATTGCCCGACATATATATCTGCGATTCTGTGAAAAAGAAAGAGTTTTATGTGTTAGGGTGTGGACATGCAAAAATATAATGCTCAACCCTAACTGGGTTAAGGGCAAGATATATATACCATTATATCATACGGGTTCTGCATCGATAGTTCTGATATAGTGGTTCGATTGGGTCATTGTGTTGTTGAGTAGTTGGTCCCATACTTTTCCATTTAATTTCATATGGAGCCCTGGCCAAGCTAGAAAGTACTTTTCTATGAGAATCAGGCAATATAAACAACGATGAAATAATTTTTGCTGAGGCTTGAAGAATAGGGAACTTGTTTTGGAAAGGCACAATGTCTGGGTTTGGAACGTTGATGTACTGTTACAGGCATGACTCGTGGAGAGGCTTAGCTTTCTTGTAAGTGCAAAGTACGATAGGTTAGAGGATCAATAACATGCCATCTGCGTTGAGCTCTTTCGCGAAGTAATTTAATGGAACCTGTCTATTTAAAAGTATATACCTTTACGAAGCTTAAAGGTGCAGCCTGCAAAGATAGCAATGACAGGTTCTTTTTGGCTGATATTGTACAGCCGTTCGGCACCTAAGTCTTATGCTGTGCTCTCCCAGAGTGCTAAGGTTGCTTCGTCTCTACATTAAGAATGCAAAAAGAAAACATGACAGCTAATACTTTTTTTCTGGGAAATCTGAAGAATGACCTTTGAATTACTAAATGTATCCAAATCAAAATTTAGCTATTTTATTTCATATATAGCAAATATAACTGTTTGGAGTTAGCCATTGGGGTTTTGTTATAAGCATTAAAAAAAACTAAATCAACAGCATTGGAAAAAGCATAGTATTATGTGTGTGCTTTCACATAGAGGTAAGGTGACATTATCTTTATATTAATAGGCCCACAAAAAAAAAAAAGCAAAGCTAAGACTTTTTAAAACTTCGAATCAGTTGTAAGTTACTGAATATACTTAAAGGAAAAAAATATAATTTCCCTTTTCTTATTCTGCCTGTACACTGAACCCAGCTCTATGAAGGTAGATCCTTTTGTTCAAGATGGAAATGAAAAAAAGATGAACAACATTTTAAAACTGGTAGCATTGTGTCTGATGGGAAAAATGACCTTCCATCATTGAGGGTAATATGGCTGGCGCCTTGCTTTGAGCTGACCTCTTGAGTTAACCATGGCGACATCTCCTATGAAAGTAACAACGCCAATGATGTCTGAAAACATAATAATGATCAGGCCTAGAATAAAAAAGTTTAAAGCATGCTAAAGTAGGTCCGCAGAATCCTCATAAAATTGGATCAATTTACTATGCGATAGGAAACGGTACCCTTTTTTGTGGTATATACCTGCAAGACATGTGTTGTTGTCTATTCTTGATAGAATTTGTTAGAATGTATAGAATTTGTTGGAATGTTTGTAGTCTATACGCGAATATTAGCGGAAATCTTGCAGGATAGGAGAATGTCTCTAATCTTGGTCCATCTTGTGAATCGTGCTTGAAGATAATGATCGACGACATGATATTGTTCCTTTCCCTCTATCATCTCAAAATATTCGATGCAATAAACATGGTCCTCAATGATGTTATCTCTGAACCTGTTGACCAGTGTTTTCGGTATGTAGGTCTCCATTTTATTTCCCTAACAATTGTAAAAGTCAGGTGATGACAAAGGAAATAGGACAGTAGGTTTTTTTTTGGGGTGATGTTTTTTTCGAGCGTCTGTTTTATTCGCAGGAAAGGCAACAACGCAGTAAAGTTATGAACAAAGGGGTAAGAGACTTTCTTTCAATTAATGTACAACTATATATATTGTTTTAACCAAAGGGCATTAGTGAGCAGTATCATGTAGTGAATAGAAATAAATAAGCACGTAGGTTAGTCTTTAAGGAGCATCCTAGACTCGGTGCTGATATGTGCTGTCCGACATTTTGTTATAGATATTGCTAATCGTAGATCTCTGTACGTGGTATAGGGCACTGGATGACATTTATTGTCGAACAGTATAAAAATGTATGAAGAGAATATTTAAAACAAGAGAAAGGAAAATCAAACTTTTAATCGAAATCAACCCTCTTTTTTTGGGTCGGTGAAATATATATAAACGGTAAGCTTTGTACGTAATCGTTCACTACTACTGAGTATCGACCTTTGGTCCCGGCCTAAAGGGCCTCTAGTCCGTTATAGAGCGGGACTAGGAAATCGAGACTAAATGTCTCATTTTTAGTCCCGGGTCCCAGGCCGGGACTAAAACCGATTTTAGTCCGGTTGGTAATACCAACCGACTAAAAGGTCCATTGGCTGAGCCACGGGTTGGTTTTAATCCGGTTGGTATTACCAACCGACTAAAGGTGTTTTTTTTTTCTTTTTGTTTCCATTTCAATTCATTATTGATTTTGGTTTTACAATTACATTAGGTTTTCAAATCGTATTCTTATTTGCTAATATATGTATACGCCCACATATAATTTAGTTTGGAACATTATTACACACAAATAAAGTATGAAACTATATATATTATGGAGCTATATATATGTGTAATATATATATATATATATATGCACATAAAATTTACAACATTATTCATGCATCCTTGGTATTTACAACACAAATGTTGTCCTCCACTTAAATGTCATACAAATGTTCGTCTGGTTTGGCTTCAATTGTTCATCCGGGTTAAAGTAGAACTCGGTAGGGCTTGAGGACATGCTCATTAAGAAATCCCGCCATTGTCTCTTGAATTCCTTTGAGGCGGTCCATATCCAACACTGCTCCTTCAACCATATCTCCTTCAATTTGTATTAAACGAAAGAAGTATTAATATACATAAGATTTATTTAATAGCAACAAATAAATAAAATGGATTTATTATATATACTTGTTACGTACTTTACGATCTGAGATGGGTTCTTTTGCATACACCATGAGGAACTCGCAAACGTAGTATCCACACAAATTGTTGCTCGGTGGCGCCAGAGAACCCATCAGACGATATAAAAAGATTACTCGCTATCCCGCGTGAGTGAAGCATGATAAGGTAAAGATGCGGGAGCTAGTACAACTTACATCCAATCGGTGTGGATCAGAAGTGGCGCTTTCAGATCCGGACGGTGTAGCCGAACGAACCAAGCCCAAACCCCGCCTAATAATTGATCGTTAATTAACTATTGCAGAGTTAAAGAGCAGGAATAAATATTTAAAGATCGGTTACCCCGGATAATGTCTATCATATCTTGGTAATCTTCTGCGGTTTTCTCAACGAGTCATAGATTAGCAAATGACCGCTTGAGAGATCGAAGACAATCAAGATATCAAAGGAAAGTGCATTTGTTTATAGAGTCAACATATATATCTTTATGTTGGATTGAGTAAGTAAAGTAAAATGTGCACACGATAACAACACTCACCCAAAGTTGTAGGGAAGAGTATAAATCTTTTGTTCTTTTGGTTGATCAAGAACCTCCGAAATTCCTCTCCGCTTGAGGTCTCCATTGATCGAGGGAGTGTTTGGGTCCTTGAATACGATATATGGATCAACGAAACCAATGTTCTTGTCGTTTCTACGTGAGGTCTCTCATCATGTCTCTGATATGTATAGACATGCTAGCTAGTGTGAGGATAATTACTTATACATATACATATGCTAGAGTGAGATTATTAAAAGAAAGAATCACGTCTGCACAAAAGCGGTGATGAGAGATTTGTCTAGAGCGTTCATGTGGCATAGCCGGTGTAACTCATTAAACCGAACCATTATAATGTCATCGCCACTAAGTAATGATGGTTTCTAATTTTGACGCAAATATAGTCATCCTTTTTCGCGACACGCCGCCATGTACCCTTGGTTTAACAAGTACATTTGCGCACAAGTTCCATGAGCTTCTCGAGGTTGTATAGACTCTTGCCATATACATATTCCTTCTTCCAATTATCAACTTCCGAGCACTTTTGATGTGTGCTCACGAGAATTTGGGAAATGCTTAGACCGCTTTCATGAAAAATTCATCAAGTTGATCCAAATGCACATTTCAGGATATCTGTTCTAGCACGCTCGTGTTTGAACCATATTCATTCCCAATAACTAGCGGGCACCGATTGTTGTGATTGTTCCCGAGCCATGCAACACCCTTCCGTGCTCTCTTCTCTTTCTTCTTCGCCTCCTCAATTGACTTCGTGAGAGTGCGGTCATAGTCCGATAGTGGCTAATCCTTACGAGCACGTAACTTTTTCTCGTGGCGCCCACCCTTTGCCTTAGAACTTCGGACGTCGAAGAAGCACGGCTTCTCGTGGTTTCGCCGCTTCACTTTTAGCCTTGACTTTCGCGAAGAAACCGCCCACATCTGTTATCAAGCATCTATTTCTCGGCGATCTTCTCATAGGAAAGTTTAAATGCGTCTTAGAAATAGTCGGTGTTCTCCTGAGGTTTCTTCTTCGGCGGTGGGGCCGACGCTTGCTTGTGGGTGCGCCTCTTCTTTGGCAGAGCGACCGGTGTCGGCGTTGGAGCCCGCCGTGGAGGCGATGGAGCGGCGGTGGCGGCGTTGGAGCCCGCCAGGAGGCGATGGGGCGATGGCGGCGTTGGAGCCCGCCGTGGAGGCGATGGAGCGGCCGGTGGCGGCGTCGGCGTTGGAGCCCGCCAGGAGGCGATGGGGCGGTGGGGATGCGGCCGTGTCTTCCACTTCATTGTCATCGCCCGCAACACCGTGACTGTGTGGTGAATGGATAATTGGACTTAGGTTGGGGAGGTTCTCACTGTGAAAACAACGTGGTATGAGTAAACCGTTATTTAAGCCAATACATAATTAGTGAAAAATGTTTCGCTCACTTTCATCCGCACCTAGGGTTAGGTTGTTGAGGAGGAGGAGGTGACGCCCAGAATAATGATATAGCGCTTGCGCCAACATATGAATGTCTTCTCCGCTTCTCCTAAAGTCTTCTCCCCATCACCTCCTTCAATGTCAAGAGGCACATTGCTATTACCTTTCACAACTCTATCCACCGAGACGCTAGCATATCCAGAGGTATTAATGCCCCATGGCATCTTGGTGTCTTCGTAGGGTCGACACGAGATACAACACCGATAGCCACCATGACCGTGGCATTCCTCTCGAATGTGCAGCTCACATGTCGTGAGAGGATCGGTGATGTCATCCACGGGAAGCGCAGCTCTGCGTCATCTTGAATCACTTGGCACCTCCGTGGAAGCGCAATCGCTTTTCAACCGATTAGGGGCTGATGTTGACTCCTACCGTGATGCGATTTGCCTTTGGATGGAACTTATCGCTATCTGCACTTGCCTTTTGATTTCTCATTCATTTTGGCTTCAAGTGCTTTTTTCGCTTATCGCTTCACGAGCCACTTCCGTGACTCACGAACCATTTCTCCATCCTGCGCAGATCCGCTCTCGCCTCCTCGTACTTCTTTCTCTGGCGGCTTTATAGGTGGCTTTGTCTTTAGGGAAGGCATGCTCCCACGACACCTCCCCATAGCCTCTTGTTCGCCCACCGTGTTCAAGATTTCCGTATGATGTCACCATCCTTATCTCTGTTCGTCTGCCACTGCCACTCTCACCAAGCCTCGAGCATAAGCAAATCTTTCTGTGCTCTTTGGAGTTTTGCGCCATACACTATCTTTCCGGTCTCTAGGTCCGAGCTTCCCCATGACCGAAAAAACCAATACTTGGCGCGCCAAAGGCTTGATTGATTCTCGTTCGATCCCCTTGGCAAGAATCTCCTGCTCCATTCTTTCCCACTTAGGAATGGCACTCAGTAGCCACCGATCCCAAGTGATGGTGGTATTGCTTTTGTCCGCATTCTGCTGGTTCCTTCTCACCGTGCCTCACCCTCATCCGATGTCTTGAACTGCATAAACTCATCCCAAAACGGCCTCAACTTGACGTAGGCCTTAGTGTTGAAATCAAGCGCCGTTCTTCCCGATAAATGTGTTGTACAATTTCTTCTTCCAACTTTGGAATTGTGTGGCCATCTTCTTCATAGCCCAGTTCCTAACTCTCTCCTTCAAAGCTTCATCTTCTCAGACGAGCGAAATGTTGAAGGACATCTTGCCAAACTAGTGCCTTGTCACGATCAGAGACAAAACTAATATGAGGAGCAACTTTCTTTTGCTTCCATTCACGAGCATTGATCGATCCTCGTCCCTTACAAGGTACCCACGAGGGTCGACAAATTTACGTGCATGTGGTCCAAGTACTTTGCTCAGATGCTCCTCGAATTGCGAGAGAATGAACCGACCCTCCAACGGCTTCTTCTGCCTCGACATTTCTACTCTTCCCGTTGTTGTCGCCGATCCAGAGGGCTACTTAATGTAGAAACACAAAGATTTAAATAAATATATTTATACGACAAATGAAATTATTCTGAATTTCATGTATACATAAGAGATTGTAGATAGACCTCGCCAAAGATTGTCTTGCTCATCTTCATAATCGGCAAAGCATCGACTCCGCCATCTACTTCTTGATTGTTGTCATCACCTTGAATTGGGCACCTTGTAAGGCGTCATTGTTGATAATATCCATCATGGCATCGTCCATGTTGTCATTCGGTCGGCCATTTTCGCAAATATATGTGTAGGACGTTAGAACGGTTCGTGATCGGGTTATGATTTCGCATCAAGTGGCGTGCGGTTCGTGACATGCATCGACAAAAGAAAAACAACAAGTGACGAGTTCCCTTGCATCGATCCCGAAATTGATTGAGGGGTTTTGAGGAGGTTCTTTGGGACACATTTGGACGCGAGTAGATGGGGAGAATCTCACAGGCGGCCGAACAAAGAAGTGGAGCGGTCGGCTTTGGGGAAGACGTTGGTGGTGTGGGCCATTCCGGCCAAGACAGGCACTGGGAGGGGAGGTGGGTGAGCCGAGGAGGTCGAGGGCATCGAGGTGGTCTTCATGGCACGATGGGGCTAGCCGTAGCTCAATGGTGCGACTAGGGCGACATGGTGCTCATGCGGTCGGAGCAGAGACCTCGCCGAAATGAGCTCGACGAGAGGGAAATGGACAAGGGGGGGGAATGAATGGGGCCGAGGAAGGGAGGAGCGAGCTTGGCTTAACAATGGTGTGGCGGGCGCAAGTTCTCGCACAAAACCCTACGGCGAAGGAGAGCGGCCATGAGTCGCTTTATGCTACGACGTGAGCACAATGACATGATGGGGTCAGTAGGAGGTGACTGCCACGACTCGACACGGAGGAGAGCAGCCTTTGGGCGGAGGTTGGGTGAGAACGTCGGCGACATGGCTACAAATGGCAAGAGGCAAAGCGTCTTGAGGCGAGGACCCTAGAGGTCAAGCGGGTGGGCCTAGGGAAGGAGAAAAGAGAAGGAGAAGAAAAGGAATAGAAAAGGGAGGAAAAGAAAAGAAAGAAAAGGAAAAGAAAAAGGAGAGGTCATTTGCTGGTCTCGATGGTTTTCGGTCTAGACCAGATTTTATGGTTTCATTTTTCTAAAGTTTCATTGTTCGACAACTATTTCCAATATAAAGTCCAAAACTTGAATATCAACAGTTGTTTCCAAAAAGTTTTAAAATTCCATATTTTTAAACAAATTCAAACGCGTAGATTTTTGGATGTTACACAAATGATGGCTTGTTTGATGTCATTTAACGACAATTTGCACACAAGTAATCTCAACGACAATTAGTGCAATTGACAACAACTAACGACATTTGACGACAATTGATGGCAATTTGCACACAAGTAATTCTTCACAACAATTAATGCAATTGATGGTATTTAACGATAATTAACGACATTCAATAATTGCATAAATAACTCATTTATAACAGAAAAAGAAAATGAAACAATTAAAGAAAAAAAGAAAAGAAGTCGATTTAGGAGACTAAGGGTGGAAGAAGGAAGAAGCCCTTTGTTGCTTAATCTTGAGGGGACCTTTAGTCGAGGCGGTATTACATCGGCGTTTCTCTTTTTCTTCTTCTTATTGCTTTTCTCTCACTTCTCAACTCTTACATTGCTAGCTTCTGGTTCTATCTTTACATGGCGCTAATACTGACTAATACACGTTCTTTTATACACTCACGCACACGCCGACTTTGACTCAAACAACTAAACCAAGCAAGACTCCAACTCCAACTCCAAAAACAAATCCTAAATGGAAACTATTTCCTAAACAAAGATTATCTAACAATACTCGGCCTTATGCTACATCTAGATCCAGATATTCTCGATGTGCGCTTTAAATACTTAACCTCGTTGTTCGCCATACTTCCAATTATGATCTTTTGTATACTTACCGGTGTACCAAAATGAGTCTTGCTTTTGTTTGATGCTTTACTTTCACAATCTTAGGTACAACAGACTCTAACCCCAACTTTGCCAATTTCGTGTTGGGCACGTCAAGAAGCTAGAAAACTTGAGTAGATTGGATCATACAAACTTCGTACAATAGTTTGTTCGTAATGCAGGTCTATTAAGTAAAAGTTGCACTATCGATTACATGACTAGTGACTTACATGGTGTTTAACCTAAAAAGTACATATATGGTACTTTCTTCATGAAAAGGGAAATCGGGGGCACACCATCCGGTATAGGATCAAGAACTAAATATGTAGAAACTTCATATACACATCCTAGCGTGATACTCCAAAGATGCATATGACAAACTCTTGCTCAAAGATATACATATAACACCTTTGGTGTTTTCAGATGGCAAATTAGCTTTAGCATTGAAATCAACGACCAACAACCGAGAACTAGATTTTTCTCTTGTACTTAGCAATGGTTCCTTCTCTTGTTCATTTCGGATCAACATAGCACGAGTTCAACCTTTTTGTTTGCAAAACCCATAAAGCCATCTCCACTTGTTTCATGGTAGGCCTATCCTAACCTCGGAGACTCAAGCACATCTCGCAAGAGAAGCTACTTGCTAATCTCTTCCTCGGTGGCTTCATCAAGAACTTGGGCTGACCACTATTTCAGAATAGGTCTCCTTTCAATCCCCAAAGGAAATAATTTGACAAGCCTCGCAGAGAAATGCACATGCGACAAGAGATGAGGAGCTCACGGGAGGAGGAGTCTTCGGCACTGGTGGCGAGCCAGCCGGGCGGAGTGGCGCACGGATCCGGCCGAAGGAGGGAGGAGCGGGCGAGCTGGCAGCGGAGGAGGAGCCGAGTGGAGGTGGTGGCGGGAGTGGGGCGCCACGGAGGAAGGAGGAGGCCGGGCGCGACGAAGCCGGAGCCGAGGAGACGGCGAGGAGGCGGAAGGGGTGGAAGAAGGAAGAAGCCATCTGTTGCTTATATCGATGGGGACCTTTAGTCCGGCAAGATACTAACCGGGACTAAAGACCTTTAGTCCCGCGTGGTAATACGGACCGACTAAAGGTCGGACCTTTAGTCCCGGGTGGTGCCACGGCCGGGACTAAAAGTTTTATGCTGGGACATATTTTCCAGAGAACCTTTAGTCCCGGTGTGTGACCTTTAGTCCCAAGCAGTGTCGGACCGGGACTAAAGGTCCCCACTACACTATTCGGCCCCGCCACGCCACAGTTTGGGTTTTGTATTAAGTTTATTTGTATAAATATGCTAATTCTTGTTAAATGCATAGTAAATTAAATACTAGGCATAAATTTTTTAAAAATAATAGTTGCATTTCCTTTTATCTTATTGACATTTCAAACGACTTTTATAGTGACCACAAGCTGGGAAGTGAAGAGCCAACTATAAACAAAATGAAGGGCTCAAACCACAAGCTGGGAATTTCATTTGAAGGCATAAATACTTGCTAAAAAAATTTCAAGTCATTTTGACACCGGTGGAGAAGACATGCTTCACAGAGGTACATGTGTCCTTTTATCGAATAGGAATTTCATTTGAAATGATAAAAACAAGAAAAATATGATAGAAACATCCGGTTACAATTATTACATAAAATCTCTAATACACACTATTTATTAAACATCACTATATATCAAGCGGGCACATGGTGAACTTCTTCTTGACGATGACCCTTGGTTATGATCATGCAGTAACCATGGAGTGTCCTCGGCATTTAGCGAGATGCTTGGGTCTTTGGTCTGCTTGAAGGCGGGATTCGGTCATCCCTTTCATAATCTTCGACTTGTCCGACTTGTCCTCAATTCCCACGATGTTTCTTTTCCCCGAAAGAACTATGTGGCGTTTTGGCTCATTGGTTGATTTGTCGCCGTTTTCCCTCTCTTGGGTTTTGTAGACATGTCTTTCACATAGAACACCGATTCACATCGCCAGAAGGACAAATGGTTCGTCTTTGTACCCAATATTGTTGAGGTCCTTTGTTGTCATTCCATACTCCTTGTCGATTGTTACCCCGCCTCCGGTCATCTTCACCCATTGGCTTTGGAACAAAGGGACTTTAAAATTAGGTGCATAGTCTAGTTCCCAAATCTCCTCTATGCGCCATAATATGTTTGCCTCTTTCCATTTGGGTGCATGGCATCTACGCGGACACCACTGTTTTGGTTCGTGCTCCTTTTATCTTGGGCTACGGTGTAAAATGTATTTCCATTTATCTCGTACCCTTTGTACGTGAGGATGTGCCACGATGGTTGCCTAGCCAACAAATACAGTTGCTCATCAATATTGTCATCACCCTGACATTCTTTTCGCAACCAACCGCTGAAAGTTTCCATGTGATGACGCCTAATCCAAGCTTCATTCTTCCTCGGCGGGATCGTAGGAACTCCTTGTGTACCTCGACATACGGCTCCACCACGGAGGAGTTTTGAAGAACTGTGTAGTGCGCTTTATTGAAATAATCGTCCCCCGTACCGATATATGTTTTCTTCCCTAGTGTTCCCTTTCAATAAGTCTCCCCTCGTGTCGCGATTCAGAACACCAATCGGGTCAAGGTCGGGAATGAAGTCAACACAGAACTCAATGACCTCCTCTCGTCCGTAGCCCTTGGCGATGCTTCCTTCTCGCCGAGCACGTTGGTGAACATATTTCTTCAGACTCCTATGAACCTCTCAAAGGGAACATGTTGTGTAGGAACAGGGACCGAGAATATTAATCTCCTTGACCGGGTGAACTAGGAGGTGTGTCATGATATTAAAGAAGGATGGAGGAACACCAACTCAAAGTCGACAAGACATTGAACCACATCATTCTCAGAGAGTAGCTAGTTCCATTGGATTGATTGCCTTCGAGAAATTGCATTGAGGAATGCACATAGCTTCACGATGGCCGGACGTACATGTGGAGGTAGAATTCCTCTTAAAGCAACCTAAGCAATTGCGTCATAAGCACGTGGCGATCATGGGACTTTAAGTGTAGGAATTTCTTCTCCGCACATTTATTATACGCTTTATATTGGAGGAGAATCCAGATGGGACCTTGATCTTTGTTTAGGCATTCAAACATGCTTTCCTTCTCTTCTTTGCTAAGAGTGAAGCTAGCAGGTCTTAAGTAATGGCGCCCATCGTCTGTCTTCTCTGGATCTTGAGTTGTCTCGTTCTTTCATGCGTTGCAAGTCCCTGCGTGCTTCGAGTGAATCCTTAGACTTTCCATACACATCCATGAATCCTAGCAGGTTCACACAAAGATTCTTTGTCAGGTGCATCACGTCGATCGCGTTGCGGACCTCTAGGACTTGCCAATAGGGTAGCTCCCAAAATATGGACTTCTTCTTCCACATGGGTGCGTGTCCTTAGCATCTTTCTAACGTGTTCGCCGCCTTGTCCCTTTCCAAAGACTACTTGCACATCCTTGACCATATCAAGTACATCCTCCCGTTCGGTTATGCGAGGCTTGGTTCGGTGTTCTGCCTTACCGTTAAAATGCTTGCCTTTCTTTCTTAGTTGGTGATTCATAGGAAGAAAACGACGATGGCCAAGGTACACGACCTTTCGACATTTTTTCAAATATATACTGTCAATGTCATCAAAACATTGTGTGCATGCATTGTATCCCTTGTTTATCCGTCTCCGAAGATTACTTAGAGCAGCCAATCATTGATTGTTACGAACAACAATGCTCGCAGGTCGAAGTGTTCTGTTTGTACTCATCCCACATACGTGACACCGGTTTGCTCCATAAAAGCAGGAGTTCCTCAACTAATGGCCTCGGTAGACATCGATGTCGTTGCGGGTTGCCTCGGCCTTGATGAGCACCGCATCATAATGAACTTCCGCTTCATGCATAACCATGGAGGAAGGTTGTAGATACATAGAGTAACAGTGCCAAGTGCTATGACTAGTGCTCGTCCCCAAAAGGATTCATACCATCCGCATTTAAAGTTTAACCTTAGGTTTCTTCGCCATCTGCAAACTCCGGAATTCTCTGTCTATTGCTCTCCACCGACCCATCGGCCAGGTGTCTCAACATGTTGTCTACCTTACGGTCTTCTTTGTGCCATCGCGACAACTTTGCATGGTCCTTGTTTATGAACAGACGTTTCAGGCGTGGTATTATAGGAGCATACCACATAACCTTGGCAGGGATTTTCTTCCTGGGACGTTCTTCGCCTCAACATCGCCAGGTCATCTCGCCTGATCTTATACCGCGACGCTTTGCATACGGGGCATTCATCCAAATTCTCGTAGTCCTTGCCACGATACAGGATGCAGTCATTAGGACATGCATGTATCTTCTAGATTTCTAATCCCAAAGGGCAAACGACCTGTTTTGCTTCGTACGTAGTGGCAGGCAATTCGTTAGGCCGGAAGCATCTTTTTGGATCTTGATAATTGCCCAAATGCCTTGTCGGATACACCATTCTCAGGCCTTCCATTGTAGCAACTCGATGTTGTACCCAACTTTTTTGCCCATCTTCTACGGACGGGTATAGTAATTTCTTGTGATCCTCTAGCATGCGGTCAAACTTAGCCTTCTCCTTTTCACTTTCGCAATCTCTTTGTGCATCACTTAATGACATCACCAAGAGCATCATCTTCAGCGAGTGTGTCTTACGCCTCGCCTCTTCTTCACTTTTCGCCCATTGCAAGATCATCGAAGTCACCGTATTGAGCAATAATGTCGTTAGGGTCCAATTGTTCTTCTTCACCTTCTTCCATTATAACCTGGTTTCTCCGTGCTTGGTCCAACAAATATAGTTTGGCATGAAACCCGACTTCAACAAGTGTGAGTGAAGACTCCTTGAGCTAGAATATTCCTTCAAATTCTTACACGGGGCACATGGACAAAGACATGAAACCATCCCGCTTGTTTGCCTTTACCACTCTTAAGAAATAATGCACGCCATCAATGAACTCTTTGAGCGGCGATCGACATTGTACATCCAATGGCGTGTCATAAATCTGCATTATATGACATATCACATAATTACTAAGTCAACAATCAATCCAAAAGGCAAACAATAACTAAGTGATTAAGCTAATTAAGAGATTAACTAATTACTTAATAATTAAATATTAAACTTATTTATTAAAACAAAATTAATATTTATTATTTTTACCCAAGAGGTTGGATCTGATAAGATAAGACTTATCTCATCAAACACCCTCAAAGCTTAACCTAACTAACACATGTAAAAGTCATTTTTCATTTATTTAAATAATTATTAAATAAGGTGAAAAATAAAAGTCTTCAGATTGATCCCAAAATTTTTGTACAGATAGTTCATAGCCTAATTAGATGGCAAAACAATTTTCAGAATTTTGGATCATTAATTTAGCCTACAAAATTCATGGAATAATAATTAAATAAATAAGCATAAAATAGGTATAAATTCAACTTTGTCCAAATAGTCTTAAAATTTTTATATGGACTGTTCACAGTGTAACTTAGTGGAAAAACAAATTTCATGATTTTTGGAAATTTATTGTGGCCTACAAAAATCATGAAAGTTCCATTTATGAATTAATTGGCAATTTTATAACATATAAAAATTATTCAAATTTCACATTTCATATTTTTCATAATGGACGGCAGGTTAGCATCAGAGCTTACATGAACACGCCGGTGAATACGGTTGAGTGAATGAACGGCTCGGCGGTGGTGACAATGGCATGGGCTGTCGTGCCGGCGATAACTTGGCGTTCCCGGCTCTGTGATTTAACGCCAAGCAGAGTTTAAATAGAAGGACATTTAGTCGGTTGGTGTTACCAACAGGGACTAAATGCCAACCTTTAGTCTAGGTTGGTACTACAATCCGGGACTAAAGATTTAGTCCCGGATTGTAGTACCAACGGGACTAAAGTTGACATTTAGTCGGTTGGTAACACCAACCGACTAAAACTTCGCCACCGAGCTCGCCACCGAGCCGTTGGGCGAGGATTTTAGTCGGTTGGTGTTACCAACCGACTAAAGATCTTTTGGTCCCGGACGCAATTTTCTCCGAGACTATTGCCCATTTGGCAGTTCGACCAAAGGTCTGTTCTGTAGTAGTGGTTTAATCCCATCGTGCTAAACCCAAAATACTAAATCGAACGTAAACAACAACAACAGGGTCTCTATTTTTAGATAGAATGAATGTTTATAAATATGTTTGGTCGACTGTATGCGTACAAAAGGGGATGTCTATAACAAGAAAGAAACACAGGGAAATACATGTTCATCGAGCATGATAAAGTCTTTTCTTGCTATGTTCATATTATCTCTATGATCTTGTGTCTCCCACAGTCTAGTTATTCTGGCTTTGTGTAGGACCGGAAAGGCGACTAGAGGGGGGTGAATAGACGCTTTCTCTATTTTTCACCTCGATCGAACTCAATACTACTTTCACTCCAATAGCTATAAAAGCTATGAAGATCTCAGATACAGCACAACGGATGACTTTGTGTTGAATCTCGATCAAACCACAAGCAAAAGACTAGAAACTACTCACTGTTGCATGCACAAAATCCAAAACATCCTCTCACGACAGAGCACAAGCAAAAACCAAAAAGGTACTAACTAGTACCAAACTAATGACTAGAACAAAAACTAGAGGATGAAATAGAATACATCAAGATTCTGAAAACTCTGATCTCATCTCACGCACAGCACAAAGGTCACAAGCAGTTTTCCTCGGCCAACACAAACACGCACAAAACTGCAGCTAAAAAACAAGCTGTGCATGACTCCCATCGCTCAAACAGGCCGGCACAAGCATGCACAAACCGCAGCTAAAAGCAATAAACAAAATCCACAGTCACCCTCAACAAGTATCAGCACTCACAGAAACGTGCCGCAGCAGTTCACACGCACACACACACAGCAAGGGACGCAGCACATACGCACACCTGCAGCAGATCTCCACGCAAATAAAAAACTCCAACATCAGTGCCGCTGCATCTTCGGTTCTCTCGTGGGATAGGGCGCCGCTACCAAAATCCTTTTTTCGACAGGAGAGCGAGGCACCGCCATGCTCTGATTTCTATAGGCGCCAATCCATCAAGCAAACAGAGAACTGGATGGGACATGCAACAAGTTGGCAGCCAAATAAACAAATTCAAGTTGCAGCCACTAGTCATAAAAACTCAAATCAAACCGCATGACTCAGTCGCAATAGAAAGGGCGCAGCCAAGAAAAAGATACTTAAAATAGTGAACTACCTAATGCTCCATCAAATCAAACAAAGAAGCTACAAACCGCTGCCCAGGGAATCCGGATTTTGCTGGCGGGATTACAGGCACACACTACAGCCAGTGTAGCACCATCAAAGGCCGCCGCCACAGCTCCTAAATTTATCCAGACAAGAAACTAGCCGCCGCCAAGAGAACAAAATGCTGCGATCAACAACAGCGCCGCCGCAGAGCTCTTCCAGCAGCTACAGGCACACGATTTTTTTTTCGGGAGAAGTAGCCGCCGCCAAAACCTTTGCTTTTCTGCAGGGTGCACGCCGCCGCCTAAGGCTCCTAATAGGCGCCGCCAAGCTCTGCTTTTTCTACCGGGTGTTAAGCCACACAGGCCGCCGCACACTTCAATTTTTGTGGGAGGACCGGGTCTTTGCCAGAGCTCCTTTTCGCTAGCGCTCGGCGATCAATCTCATCAAGATGGCAACCAAGAAAAAAGATCAATCCGACAAGCTATAAAATTATCAAGGATGACATCCAAATAACAAGGAACTTATATCTTGCTACAGCAAACAACCAGGAGCACTTTAAAGGAACATCAAATCAAACAGGGAAAATTTTTCTTACAAAGCGCCGCCCCCAACTCTGAATTTGCGGGGCAACACAGAGATAAAAAAAAACACCTACACGCAGGCGCTCATCCGGGCGACGCCACAGGGCTCTATTTCCAGCGAGATACAGGGCGCCGCCGCCTCAGCTTTTTCATTTTCCTTGGACTACAGGGCGTCGCCCCCAAAGCTCTCCTTTTCTCAGAGGCTCCTAGTTCTACAGCGCAGCCAACAAGCGCCGCCACACCCTCCTTTTCCAGTGGCTGCCCTATTCTCCAGCAGCAGCCCTAGAAGACCAATCACTATTCCTTTTATAGGGCAGCCCTAATCCTAAAAATCTTAATGGGCTTCCGTTAAGGCCCAACATCAACGGAACACACACATACGCAAATTAAAAGCGGCTGTCTTCAATTCTCTTGACTTAAACCACTTCCTTTGCGCCATCCGCTACCGTGGTTTTAGCCAAAAGGTCACTAAGATGGTATTTGGTAAAATTACCAAAATATCCTTCTCGATCCTTCTCCAAAAGATCGAGTCCATCTGCGTGAAACACTACTTTGCCGCCACGTGTGGGTTGATCAGCGGCTCCATGTAAATGCGGGTCCCACCGGCACCCGAGCACTTGTAACGCGACTCCCGCCGCTTGAGTCCAACGGTCGCCGCACCGAATCGCCTGCGGTTCGGTCATCCTTGTCCATTTCGCACTGCACGCTTGAGTCACTTGACCTCACCGGCATCCATGATGGATTCGGACCTCAGCTCTCCAAACTTAGTCCCGATCCTCCTCGCTGTTGACCGTCATTGACACGCAAGCCACCCTGCGACAATAGACAAGCAAACACAAAACCGCGAACAAGTTCTTCACAACTTGACCCACGTTAGTGAAAACATGCAATATGCAACACATATGCATTAACAAATATGGATATGACCTATCCCAAAATCAATTCACCACTTATATCAACATTCAACAAAAAGCAGTCGGCCAGACCGCCACCGACCTGACAGATCTGAAACTTTGTCGAAAACACTTAAAACTTCAAACCAAAAGCACCATTGGTAATTGTTTCATCATCCTAAGATCATAAGCATATCCCCATGATATCCACACTTTGACGTGCCAATGTTGAACATCCTGTGAAATGGCGCATAGCTTAGAGTATGCCATCGCAATATCCTATTGCTTAGTAGGTAAGTGTATGCCACGATGATTAAGCAATCTGTTCAACAATTATACATACCACATATGTTTTCAGATATGTACTAAAAGATACATAGTAAGAAAAATGTATGTATCATTGATTCGTCCGAAAAACCGATTTGTATATAGTAAATAATGTACAACCTACCTAGTTCGTAGTTAAATACAGAGTAAATGTAGCATGTCTACATGACAAATCTTTGAGTGGATAGTTAAATCTATAAGTAGATATACTATACATGAGCGTATTACCTTTTAAAATAAGCAAAAAGACCAACATGCTAGCGTTGTGGTAGTAGTAAAGAAGCGAGTGGACCTTGTATACATTTCAAATCTATTTTCTTGTTATATTCGAGAAATTGTTTAGCGAGATCCATTCAGATTTGTTGGTGGGTTAGATGATGTAGGCATTTATATTATAATTTTAAAGGCCTAATAGATAGCACAATAAATTAATCTCTTGATTCTTACTTACTGTAACACCCTGGCTATTCGGAAGCCGAGATGTCACCTAAATCATCTAACATACAACCATAATGCGGAAGAATTTGAATAATATCAACTAATGACATAAAGAGATCACTATCTAATAGAACCATGGCATGACCATAGTGCAATTCAAGCAAGTATAACGAAGGGTGATCGAAGATCACAAGCAATACGTAATCAATCATAACATAGAGGGTTATCAACCACATCTAAATTTAATTATTACAGTTCATCAATTAACGAATGAAGGCTAGAACCAAGTCCTATTATTGAATTGAAATATGGTGAAGTGAGCGAATAGTGCATGTCTATTCCCTCCCAATAGAGCCATCATCAACGATCACCTAAAATAAACAAACAAAGCAAGAATGAGTCGAGACTCAAATAAGTACAATGAATAATTGAACTTATAACAATTATGAACAAGGCAACATCTTTTAAGAATAAGAACATAACATCGAATGCATATATGAATGAATGGATTGATTGAAAGGAATGGACTGCATACGTGCTTATACCGGTATAGCTAGTGACACACCCGTCGGTGTTCACCTAAGCCCGCATTTAACAAAATACGGGGATCCAAGTCCCGTATAAAGAACGTTTCATACGGGTATCCAAATCTTCCCACATTGGAATGGTGGGTCTTACGTGCCCATCTTTGGAATTGATGGGTCTTATAATCCACTCCGTGGAAGGAACATCAAAAATGAATGCATGTATTGAAATATGAATTATGAAAGGCATCATGTCTACGTGGAATTAACACATAAGAAAGGAACATAAACTTTGAATATTCTCATGGATCACGAGAAAAACACAATACCAACATCAAGCATCCGGCATTCACTAATCATAAGAACATCAAAGTACTTACCTTTCGCGTTGCGGCCGTGGTAAAGCAAAGACGGTGCCCTAAACCGAAGCCTCTCGCCTACACAAGTAAGTACTAAAATAAGAACAACATGGTACAAGACACTACACGTGGCGAAGCAGGCGAGTGCTTCGCGCAGATGGACTTGGTCTTTTGGAAAGGATCGAGAAGGGTATTTTGGTAATTTTACCAAATACCGCTGTAGTAACCTTTGGTTAAACCACGGCGGCGAGGCGGCGCAAAGGAAGTGGTTTAAGTCAAGAAAATTGAAGGCGGCGCTTTGAGATGCGTGCGTGTATGTTCCGTTGATGTTGGGCCCTAACGGAAGCCCATTAGGGTAAATCATCTAGAAGGTTTTTAGGGTTTGTTGTTGCCCTATAAAAGGAATAGGTGATAGGATTTTTTCTTCTTTCTTTGTTGGGTTGGCATGCACAGTAGCCTTGGAGAAAAAGGGAAACAGTGGCGGCGCTTGTCTTTGCTGGGCGAAATGATGTTACTGGCGGCGCTGTGGCCTTCGAGAATCATGAATCTCGAGTTTGATTTCCATCGGGTTGTTCTTTGTTTTGGGATTTTTCTTGCCGTCGGTGAATCTTTGAGTTTGGTTTGTGTTGTATCGATTAATTGGCTACCTTCATTAATTGCAGTGCTTTGAGTTTTGGTGTATTAATTGCCTTGGCGCTGCGCTAAACGAGCCTGGGGTGTTTTTGGGTGTGGCGGTGCCCCGGCCTTTTGGAGAAAAAAGGTAGAATATCTGAAAATCTGAGGCGTGGCCCCCCAAATCTCTTGTGGCGTGTGTAGACAGAAAAAAAATCGAGAATTTGAATCGTGGCGTTTTCTTTGGTTTCTTTTTGCCTAGTGGCGGTGAAGAGCGTCTGTAAAATCTAGCAGGTGGCGGCTGCCTCTCGAGAGTAAACAGGATTTTTGATAGTTTGGCGACCTTGTAAAGTCTCGGTTTGTGAAACACTCGGCGATTTGCAATTTTAATTTTGTTTTTGCCTTATACACTCCATTGATGTGTGTGTGCGAAATGAATGAGGCGCTTTATGCGGCAGACCATTTCGGTATTGGTAGAGCTCGGAGAAATCTCTTTGTGGTGGTTGCTTGTAGCGCCTGCATCGCTCAAAAATCTGGATCTCTGGCGGTGTCTTGTAGTGTATTGAAAAATCAATCAGTCCCTCTTGAAACCGGTGTGCGGCGGCCTGTGTTCTGCTTGTAGCTTCGTAGATCGGCAGTTTTGCTGCTTTTGATCTCTTTCTCTAGCTGTCTTCATTGATGTACTTGAGCACATGGTGTTGCTGTCACTTGTTCCATTAGTTAATCAACACGAATCCTTGAGTTTATTTGCCTAGCTTGTATTGATTAGCTCTTCTTTGGTTCTCTGCGGTTTGTTCTTTTTACCTTTCGTGTGTGATTTGTTGCGGGCAGGCTGCTTGCGGTGCATCGGCCTGATCCCTGGCTGAAGCCATTTGGTGATCTGTAGTCTTAGTAGTAGTAGAATAGCGGTATTTGAGCGGCTTGTGGGTGTGTTTGTAAACCGTTTTGCCTCTTCTTTGTAAAGGTTAATCTGACCCAGTTGATCTGAGATTCTGTTGTTGCATTGATCGAATCATGTTGGCTACAATCCAAAGCTTTTGCATTGAGTCTTTAAATTTTTATTTGCTTATGCTCTGCCATCAAAATGAATCCTTTGCTTTGGTTTAGTTCTTTTTATTACCTTAAATTTGCATTACCTCCCGTGCTTCTTTGTCGGCGAGTGGCTTGTAGTGTCACTGTGAAGCCCAGTAGAAATCGGTACCTTAGCGGCGGCACCACTGTAGTCAAGTTCGATAATTAGTTTATTGCCGTTTTGTTTCTTGGTTATTATGGTTTGATGTGAGTGTTCTTTGTAAGATTTTGATTCTCTTCGGTTTGTTGTGTTGGTACTTTCGGTTTGGAGCTATGCGGGAGGAGAGTCTCATCTTTGGCAGATATTTTGTTGTGTTGGATCATTAATGAAAATTTGTTATTGCTTTGTGTGGTCTTGAGTTGTTTGTAGTCTTTTTCTTAGGGGTTTGATCGGATTCAACACGGGTCATCATTGTGCTGTATCTGAGATCTTCATAGCTTTTATAGCTATTGGAGTGAAAGTAGTGTTGAGTTGATCGAGGTGAAAAATAGAGAAAGCGTCTATTCACCCCCTCTAGTCGCCTTTCAGGTCCTACAATTGGTATCGAGCCAAGTTTGCTCTTTTGTGATCTTAAGCGATCTTTGAGCATGGCGACAGATATGAGGACTTGTGGCGCTTCCTTGTGTCTTGTCGTGGTTCTTTTACCAATGGTGTTGGCCGTAACAAAATATTTGAATGTATGATAAGTCTAATGGCGATGGAGGAGGATTTCTCTGTGATATTTGTGGCGAATCCTTTTGTTTTGATTGTCCTAGTTTGAGGATGAGTCACTTTTAGAGCAGGAGAAGAAGCCCGGTGACATATGTCTGATGACTTTTGAGGATGAACATGATGGAGAGGATTTTGATGATGAGCCTTTTGATGATAGTGATGACTCTTATGAGGATGATCCCTACTTGAGCTAAGCAAGGTGAGCAAAGAAAAACTCATTAATGTCTTATATTCATATGATCTTAAAGCTGCTTGCTCTTAGGAAGAAAATGAAATTGCTAAAAAGAAAATGATGATTTGTCTCATGAGCTCTCCGAATTGAAAACCTCCATGAATGCTTATGATTCATTGCTTGTAGACATGGAGAACTGAATAACTCTTTTGCATGCCTAAAATCTGAAAATGAAATATTGAGATTAAATGCTTCTATGCCATGTGATTCTTGTGTTGCCTTACATCATGAGCTTGATAATGCTAAGTTAGAAATAGGCAATCTTAGATCTATGGCTAGAAATGATTGTGATTCTTGTGTAGGCATGCTTGCTGAAATTGAAAAGTTGAAATTGACTAATTCCATGCATCTTGAGCAATTAGAAAATGCTAGGGCTGAGATTATTGAAATTGAAGCTAGGCCTTGTAGCATGTGCTTAGAACATGAAAAATTGCTTAAGGATGGTTTAGTCTCTTGCAAGAATTGTGCTTGTTTAGAAACTGAAATTGATGCTTTGAGCGCATGCTTAATTGAAAGCATCATTAATTTCTTGCACATCTTGCATTTCATTGAAGAACGACGTTGAGTCTTTCTTGCGATGATATGGCGCCAAGTCATGTGACTCTTGTATTTGCCTTCACTCCGAGATTGATGTTTTTAAGATTTCTCTTGCATCTTTGCATTCGGAGTTGGAGTCTTTTTGTGCTAAGCGTGAGTCACTTGATGTTGGTTTTGTGGCATCGCTTTGGATAGCTCTTCTTTGGTGAGTTCGACTCTTTGAACTCTTCTTGTGTTGTCCATGGGATTTCAAAAGACAATGGTGCTTCTTCTTCAAATGGTACTAAATCTTCAAAAAAGAAGTACCATTGCACCTTTTGTAAGAAGAATGGACACACTCTTGAGTTTTGCTTTCACCGTTTGAAACATGAGCGTCGAGTGCATCGTCGTACCTCTAGGAACACACATAGCCTTTCTCATGGCATGTGTGGGTCTAGTGTCGATCTGAGGGCGAGTCATGATGCTAGTTCTTCGGGACTTCTTCTTTGAGCGATAATGGTGCTTCGTCCTCTCGGACCGTGTCTACTAGTAGACCTTTACACCATTGCTCATTTTGTGGGAAGAATGGACATCATGTGGATTTTGTTTCGGCGTGCAAGCACATCGTCGAGCTCATGCTTCTAAGTCTCCTAGTGGGCATAGTCTTTCTCATGACATGCACACTAAAGAGCCAAGCACGAAGACTCGCTTTGTTGATGGCTTCTTTGACACCTTTTCTAGTGGTGTCGGACTGACACTGCGTGGACATGGTTTGCATAGTTTTGGTTTTGGTCCACGAGCTGCCCCGGCGAGATTTTCGCCGTTGTTCAAGAGGTGGACCTCGTTTTGTTCATCGATGTACACACCTGGCATGAGGTTGTGTGAGTTTCTTTGATGCTTCTGTTGGTTCTCATCATAGTGCTTTCAAGCAAGGCCATTGCTAGCTTTTCTAGAGATGGACCTCGTTTTCCTCATCGAGTTGTCCACTCATGGCGTGCCTTCAAGGATGAGATTGGATCTTCTTGCATGGACCATCATTTGCATCATGCTAACTCACATAATGTTTATTGCTTCGGTGGTGGTGTGTCCAAGGTTTGGGTTCCTAAGCATTCGCTCTCTAACCCTTGGGACCCAAGACTCGGACACCTTGCCTTTCTCATGTGTAGGTACCAAGAACGTGGGTTGGAGAACATGGACGTAAAGGATTATGATCTTTTGCTTCATTACATGATCGGGACACTTGATGGTTCTCCACCTCAATGATGGCCTCCAAGAGGCATGTGCTTTAATGATCGGCATCTACACCTGTTTTGTGAGCAATCATATACCTTCATGCCCTTATCTTCATGATTATTCATACTTGGCATGTTGTGCTTGTCTTTGTGCTCACTTGTACCTTTTTGGCTTGTTTTTCTCCTATGATACCTGTCATCATGCCTTTTCCTTTACCTTGCTTGTATATCCATGAATCTCATAGTTGTTCATTATTTCCATGGTTATGTGAGCTTTGTTTTGTCATCATGAGCTTGTGCTGTTGTATACATGATTTATATTGTTCTTGTTGATTTTTGTCTTATGTATCCACTTGTTCACTTGATATCCATGTTAGCATTCATTATTCATGATTTGTTCTATAACCTGCTTTATGCTTACATGGTTATTGTGCCTTACTGTTAATTGTGGATGCATGAGTCTTGCCATAGCTTTCACTAGCATGCGTTATCTTTGACTGTAATATATGATGGGTGTTATGCTATGTGCGTGTTTGCTTGCTTCTATGCCTTATTGTGGATTAAGGATAGTTTGAGCTTTATCATTTCTTGGATAGCATGTGTTGCAATTGATTTGTCTATATTCATGCTCATATCCTGAATTGTTGATTATATGCTTTTATGAGCTTTGAATCATTTGCTGCTATCCTTGCTAGTCATGTGTCTTGGTACTGT
Organism: Phyllostachys edulis; assembly: GCA_036346405.1. Classification (NCBI taxonomy): domain Eukaryota; kingdom Viridiplantae; phylum Streptophyta; class Magnoliopsida; order Poales; family Poaceae; genus Phyllostachys; species Phyllostachys edulis. Next base: position 116,058 of record JAYEVD010000478.1, read on the forward strand.
TTCGCTAGATATTGTTTCACTAACCCAGTACCAAGGCATAGACTTTTTCTGTCTCTTTGGTGTAGTCTCTTCAGTTGAGAAGAAGAACATGTGATTCATGATTTCAAATCGTTGGTACTTCTTCATTTGTGCTTTCAATGATGACTATCACTTCTCGGAGACGAAGAAATTTGAGATGAGGATGATGGGTGAGCGCAACTACCTTCTGAAGCTTCAAGGATTGGATCTTCATCCATCATGACTACATCTCACTACCAAGCAGTGCGACTCAGGTTCGAGCTTCTATACCTTACTTTTGTGTATGGTATCCCTAGTCTACCTTGCATAGCATCTGTTTTGTTTCAGGTGTTGAGCTTGTTGAGTTCAGGGTAGATAGGAGGCTCTATTCTAGCACGTGTCTTTTCTAGGCACTCTTCTTATCCCTTGGTTTTCTAGGTTGAAATCTTCTCACAGTCTAGGTTGAGCTTGTTTCCCAATCACTAGTGTTAGCAGGTTTTTGAGTTGCCTGTAAGCTTTTTAGTGTTGGTGTTTCGCTCCCTAGCTTTTTGAGTTGCTGTCCCTAGAGATCTTGTGGTGTTTGAAGTCTTTGTGCTAGTCTTTGTGGAGTCCAAGGTTTTTTGGTAGATCTCCCCTCAAGCTTTTTAGACCCAACAAGGTTTGCCACCTTGATATGCGAGTAAGGGATAATTTATCTCTATGGGTTGGTTTGAGGGGGAGTTAGTTCTTTTCGGAACTTTCTTAGTTCTTTTGTGAACCTTTTAGGCTTTTACATCTTTTGTGCATCTCATTGTATCATATTGCATACATATAAAAATCACAATAAAATCCAAAAGATGCTTTGTAATATAAGCTTTCTTGCTCATCTTTTAAATTGATGAAGCTTTGCTTATTACCCTATTGAGCTTTAGTATTTCAATTCTTGCTCAAGATTGTGTCTAGTTCTTTGACTTGCTAGAATTATCATGCTTTCACATATGCAGCAATGTCTTTGCTAATTGAGCTAGAACTTTTAAACAACTTGGCGAAAATAGCAATTTGTGGATCTTTTAGCTAGTTGCACAATTAGTGATCCTTTTGTGACATTGGCCTGTCAAAATTGCTTTGTTAGCTCTGGAATCTAGTATTGAACATCTTTGAGCCTTTTGTTTCATTAAAGAATCTAAAACAGCCTTTGTGTAAAATGAAAATGATCTCTTTTGTGCGAAAAAACTGATCTCACCAATTCTTTCTCATGAGACGGCTTGCCATTGTACTAGGCATGAACTCAGAGGGAGTTTTGGATGACCTAGACCACTCTTTTAAGCTTTTGTTGCTTGGGATGGTCGTAGTGAGGCTTGAGATCTAGCACATGGCTAAAATGCAAATTGTCAAAATTGGTTGAAGCTTAGGAAGAGGTTGTGGATGGCTCCTAGTCCAGGACCTTTTTTACTAAGATAGACCTTTTATCAACTTGAATATTCATTGCAAATGAGAAACAATTGAGAATTGGGCTTTTTGACAAAGAACTTGAGCAAAATGATTAAATTTAGGATTTTTTGTCTCTAAGATGGTCTTTGCTAGCTTCTGGATCTCACAATGACATTCTGATATGGCCATTATCACTTTAGGATAACTGTTGTTGAACTTGCTAATTTTGAAGCGTTGCTTAATTTTACCTAACAACTTGTGATATATTGAGCTCATTAGCCTAACTTTGCTATATATGTCTTAACATGATCTTGCTAGTTTTGTCAGGCTTGTTGTATCTTGAGTAATGGTAGAAATGCTAGCCTGTTCAATTGAGTAATCTCCAAAGCTTCTTTTACCTAAAAAGTGAAAAATCAAAACAAAATTGAAGCCACTCTATTGCATTTCATGCATGCTCTTTCTTTTGCTTCTTCCTTGCTTGTGCATTTGTCATCTCTAGATGAGAGGAAGGGATGATTCCTTGATGAATCCATTGTCAAAGGGGGAGAAGATATAGTGAAAATGTAATGTTAATAAAGAGCTTTTTGGTTATGGGGGAGAAGTTTTGTAATGGGGAGAATTGGAGAAATTGAAAATGATGATCATAGTGAGGGGGAGCATTCATATTGCATTCTTTTGGTCTTATTGTCTTTTCTGAACTTGAATTGCAAATCTTGAAGACTCACAATGATCTAAGGTCAAATAGAACAATTGTTCTTTCATATGGTCCTTAAGTGAGATTTTTGTCGATTCTCTGGATTTGGAAGCTTTTGTGCTTTTTTTGCTTTATCTCACTTGTTTATGCTATTCTGGAGCCAGCTTGGTTATTTCCATTGCTTTTTCTTGCATTTGGACCAAGTTGTGCCTTTGTGCGAAAACTGCGAGTATTTTACTTTTCAAACTACAAACTTACATTTTCTGAGAGATTGCCAATGTGTTCATCAAGGGGGAGATTGTGGATATCATAGGGATATGCCCATGATCTTAGGATGATGAAACAATTGGCAATGTGGCTTTTGGTTTGAAGTTTCAAGTGTTTTCGACAAAGTTTCAGATCTGTCGGTCGTGGCGATCGTAGGCTTTTCTTGAATGTTGATATAAGTGGTGAATTGATTTTGGGATAGGTCATATCCATATTTGATAGTGCATATGTGTTGCATGTTGCATGTTTTCACTAACGTGGGTCAAGTTGTGAAGAACTTGTTCTCGGATTCGTGTTTGCTTGTCTATTGCTGTGCAGGTGGCTTGCAGGCCAATGACGGTCAACGGCGAGGAGGATCAGGACTAAGCTTGGAGAGCTGAGGTCCAGAACGATCAAGGATGCCGGGTGAGGTCAAGTGACTCAAGCATGGCGCAGAATGGACAAGGATGACCGAACGGGCGGTTCGGTGCGACTGGTTGGATCAAGCGGTGCGGGAGTCGTTGCAAGTGCTCAGTGGTGCCGGTGGGATCCGGACGGGAGAGACTTGACGACATGGAGCCGTTGATCAACCTACACGTGGCGAAGTAGGCGAGTGCTTCGCGCAGATGGACTTGGTCTTCTGGAAAGGATCGAGAAGGGGTATTTTGGTAATTTTACCAAATACCGCCTTGGTAACCTTTTGGTTAAACCACGGCGCGGGACGGCGCAAAGGAAGTGGTTTAAGTCAAGAAAATTGAAGACGGCGCTTTGAGATGCGTGCGTGTATGTTCCGTTGATGTTGGGCCCTAACGGAAGCCCATTAGGGTAAATCATCTAGAAGGTTTTTTAGGGTTTGTTGTTGCCCTATAAAAGGAATAGGTGATAGGATTTTTGGTACTGTTTGTTGGGTTGGCATGCCTGTAGCCTTGGAGAAAAAGGGAAGCAGTGGCGGCGCTTGTCTCGCCCGGCGTAATGATGTTACTGGCGGCTACTGTGAAAACTGCAGAATCATGAATCTCTGAGTTTGATTTCCATCGGGTTGTTTACTGTTTTGGGATTTTTCTTGCCGATCGGACTGAATCTTTGAGTTTGGTTTGTGTTGTATCGATTGGTCGGCTGCCTTCATTAATTGCAGTGCTTTGAGTTTTTGGTGTATTAATTGCCTTGGCTGCTTTGCGCTAGACGAGCCCTGGGGTGTTTTTGGGTGTGGCGGTGCCCCCCGGCCTTTGCTGGAGAAAAAGGTAGAATATCCTGAGAAATGCGAGGCGCGCCCCCAAAAATCTGCAGCGTGTGACGAGAAAAAATCGAGAAATTTGAATCGGTGGCGTTTTCTTTGGTTTCTTTGCTGCCTTGGGCGGTAGAGAGCGTCCTATAAAATCTAGCTTGGGTGGCGGCCTGCCTCTCCAGGAGTAAACAGGATTTTTGATGGTTTGGCATCCTTGTAAAAGTCTCGGTTTGTGAAACACTCAGCGATTTGCAATTTTAATTTTTGTTTTTTGCCTTGTCTGCTCCATTGATGTGTGTGTGCGGAAATGAATGAGGCGCCTGTAGCGGCAGCCGTTTTGGCGCTGGTAGAGCTCCAGAGAAATCTCTTTGTGGTGGCTGCTTGTAGCGCCTGCATCGCTCAAAAATCTGGATCTCTGGCGGTGTCTTGTAGCGTATTGAAAAAATCAGAAATCTGTCCCCCTGCTGAAACCGTAGTGTGCGGCGGCCTGTGTTCTGCTTGTAGCTTCGTAGATCGGCAGTTTTGCTGCTTTTGATCTCTTTCTCTGGCTGTCTTCATTGATGTACTTGAGCACATGGTGTTGCTGTCACTTGTTCCATTAGTTAATCAACACGAATCCTTGAGTTTGACTGCCTAGCTTGTATTGATTAGCTACTGCTGGTTCTCTGCAGTTTGTTGCTGCACCTGCTCGTGTGTGATTTGTTCTTGGCAGCGGCTTGCAGCTGCATCAGCCTGTCCCTTGAGAAACTGAAGCCATTTGAGGCGGTCTGTAGTCTTGGGCGAAGTAGAGAATAGCAGTATTTGAGCGGCGGCTTGTGGGTGTGTTTGTAAACCGTTTTTGCCTCTTACTGTAAAAGGTTGATACAGCCCACGGTTGATCTGAAGTTCTGTTGTTGCATTGATCTGAATCATGTTGGCTGCAATCCAAAGCTTTTGCATTGAGTCTTTAAATTTTTATTTGCTTATGCTCTGCCATCAAAATGAATCCTTTGCTTTGGTTTAGTTCTTTTATTACCTTAGGCTGCGTACCTCCTGTGCTTGCTGTCGGCAGTGGCTTGTAGTGTCACAGAGATGGTAGAAATCGGTACCTTAGTAGCGGCACCACATAGTCAAGTTCGATAATTAGTTTATTGCCGTTTTGTTTCTTGGTTATTATGGTTTGATGCGAGTGTTGCTGTAAGATTTTGATTCTCTTCGGTTTGTTGTGTTGGTACTCGGTTTGGAGCTATGCCAGGAGGAGAGTCTCATGCTGGGCAGATATTTTGTTGTGTTGGATCATTAATGAAAAGGCTGTTATTGCTTTGTGCGGTCTTGAGTTGTTTGTAGTCTTTTTCTTAGGGGTTTGATCGGATTCAACACAGGTCATCCGCTGTGCCTGTATACAGATCTTCATAGCTTTTATAGCTATTGGAGTGAAAGTAGTGTTGAGTTCGATCGAGGTGAAAAATAGAGAAAGCGTCTATTCACCCCCCTCTAGTCGCCTTTCCGGTTCTACACATGAACATAAATTAAAATACAAATTAACAGATCAATCTCGTCAGAATTCTGGGTAGCAAGATTGAAACTATCATAACTTTTGATCCGTATATCGGAATTAGGTGTTCTTGGCGGCCACGGAAAGCTAAAAACGTTATCTAAATATCTCTCGAAGATGGACTTCTCCAATTCGGTCAGTATCCGAAATTGGCCACGCAACAATCTGGACAGATTCTGAAATTCTAACAGCAGCAATTCGATCCAATCCAACTACTCGAATTCACAACTAATCATCATCAAACAGCGGGGAAAGCACATCATTACCCTTGAAGACCCGCGGGAAGATGATGATCTATCCTCGAAGAAGCTCCTCTCCTAGTCCCTTCTCCTTTCTTCTTCCCAATGGCCGGCAGCGGGGAGGGTGGCGCCGGGGAGGAGGAGCAGCAGGAGGCGGAGTCTTCAGAGCGCCGCCATTTGTGGCATGGTGACTCATGTAACAAGGAGTGACTAGGGTTTGGTCCCCTCCCTTCCCTTGCCTTCTAATGGGCTGCCAGCCCACTCATGGGCCTTGGGCCACTATGGCCGGCTCCTCTCCTCTCGAATATGGGTTAGCGGCCCATTCCTCACCTAAAATTCTGAATTTTGAACTTAATTTCATCTCTAAACTTTGTTACAATCGATATTGAATAAATTTCCCTCTCCCAAATAATATTTTCTCCAATTGATATTTGGGGCATTATATTCTACTCCCCTTAACAGGATTCGACCCCGAATCTAAACACCGAAATAACAAAAGAACAATTGCCTCTGAAACGAAACAACAATTAACACGCTCTAGACGTGAACACATCCGGATATGGCTCGTGCATACAAGACTCCAGCTCCCAGGTCGCTTCACGCTCACATGGATGCGCCCATGGCACCTCAACGGATATCAACGTCTTATGCCCCAATGCTCGTCCCGACCCCTCCAGTATACGTACCGGACGTGACTCAGATATGGGGTCTTACTCAAAGGTCAACGGCTCTAACGAAACCTCAAATCCCAAATTTTTGAAGTTCTCACTTAACACTAGAACATACCAGACATTGCGTTCCTCGCGTATGGATCCAAGACGATCAAAGCGATATGCCAACTTCATAATCCATGCAACTATCGAAAACGAACCAATGTACCTGGGCTAACTTCCCCTTTTGGTACAAAAGCACACAACATACTCAAAATCGAACACTTCATTTAACAAGGAGCACCTCCTTTAATCAAGAATGCACAACAGAACTTGTTGTTAAACAATTGTTTTACAAAGAAAATCCAACTGAAAGTAAATAGTTCTCATCGTAACCACGCAATGCCAATTCTCCACCAAAAGGATCAAATCCAAAATTAACAATTCATCTCAAAAACCATTCCTCTCCCTAATTAGGCAATTTATAACGAAGCGAGCGAAAGCCAAATGAGAAATAACCGGATGCCCAAATCAAATACTTCTTTTATTTTGTCCGAACTGGAAAGAACCATACATGACAGTTCAGCGCCAACCCAAATAGCCAAAGACATTAGTCAACAACACAAAGCTCAAACGAGAATCAAGAAAACGCTTCAATACCCGAGGAAACATCCTTTTTCTCAGTTTCTCTTTTAGGAATAAAATTTCTCTCAAACCTTGGAATTCAAATTCATCACATACCACATGAGCTCAAACCTCTTAAATTAACATCCTCAAATTATGCTCAAACCGAAATACATCATCCACACCTTTGTGGAGAGGCTCTATTGATCCCACCAAACACTCTAGACAACTCCTTCTATTGACGAAATTAATTTAACAGAAGGCGCCCAAAGCACCTCAAAATAGATCCCACGCAATCACATCACCTCCAACTTTCAAGAATAACAATTCGGAATCCTTAGTACACACATTCATGTACTACATCAGAAGGGTTCTATCAATGATCATTCCACTGCTCAGGAAATGACATTATTCTATTTTCTCTACACACAATCATTAGGCGACCAAAGGTCTAGCATAAAAATGCAAAGCCCAAAATTTAACTTCCAAGACCTCTACAACGAACTTCTCTTATAACAGATAGAGGAATCATCAGATTGAATCTGTAACATCCACACAATTCTAACGTACTCACTCATTGTCATCATCAGAAATCACCCACACAATCTCGCAATACTATTCAATTGCGTTACTCTATAAAAATTGATCAAGGTTTCCATACCTTCGACAATCCCCAACGTTCCAACATGAACTAAGGTTCTGGAATTACACTATACCATAGGTTCTACTTAGTCATAACACATTCAGTTTTACTTCGAAACAATATATTCCATTTGAATCAAATTTTCACCAAGAGGTACAGGTCAAAACCAATTCATCTTCTACTAATCCTCCAATAGCTTGGTAGCAAAATCTCACCACTACCATTACTTAACCAGGACAAAATCAGTTGCCAGATTACACTTTGTAAAACTTTGCAACAAAAAACAGTTGATCCTTTCTCAAAAGAAAGAGACGAACAAGGACAAGTTTCGTCACACAGGAAAACATTGCTCCTCATAGCGATCACGAAACCAGAAGAAATAGTCTGATAACAAAGATCTTGGAAAACGAAAGTTGAGTTCACAGTTGAGAGCACACATCCCTCAAAAAAGGGAATAGCAAATAACAACCAATAAGAAAATGACAATGCGATTGAAACGTGACAACTCTTGTGCGGAAAGAGCAAAAAGTTTAGACATGATTCAAATAACCACAAGTTACAAAACTTGACTCCAATTCTCAAATACTCCTACTGCACTCTTTCCTTTAACACTGAAATTAATCATTTGACTATAACAACACTTTGCCACAACGAACAAGATAAGGTCTTTAGTCCAAACCACAAGAACTAATTAAGAACCAATAAAATTCTTCAACATGTCATATTTGCTCAGAACAGTTCAAGTATACATGAAACATGAGATCCAAATGTTCTCAGCCACAAAACTCGAAATATTTTCATTTACGGGATTTCACGGAAAGCAAATGGATTAATTTCCTCTTGAAGAAATCACAAAAAATTTCTTTGATTGCAACCTCACTTTGCGAACTCAAACCAAAGAGCCTTTAAGACTAAATCACACGAAACTCTTAAGAAGGAATAGGACAATCCCATTTAGGCGATCAATTTACTATAAGTATTAACATCAATCTCGCACAACAATTAGAAAACACTTCGAAAGACCCATGTGAAAGGAATGGGTTGATTATTTCTCAAAAGAAGGGGCAAATGGAAACGATTTTCACCAACTAGAAAATCATTTACCACTCGCAATGAACACATGACCAAGGGGAAAACCAATTAAGCAATAAACTCAAGGAACATAAGTGGAATCCACAATTGAAAGCATAGGCCTTACGCGAAGTGAATATCAGACCTTAACAGATAAGAACAAACAAGCATCCAAGATCAAATCACTTGAATCACTGAAGAACCATTAGAACTTTGCAACACGTCGCTTCACTCGACAACTTCCAATTACCACATAAATCTTGAACACCAAGGGATCACGAATGCAACTTTTGAAATATTTTCATTTAAGAGACATCACGAAAGACGATCAAAATTCCTTCTCCATAAAAGAATCAACATCACCCTCACATTACTGAACATTATATTAACTTCAATAACATACATTCTTGGTATCATTCAATTTATCTTACTGTCACATCAATAAACCTTCCAAAAGAAACATAACAATTCGTGTCATAAAATTTCCATCATCATATAAGATTGTAATAACAACTCATTCTAGAAAAGAAACCTAGTGCGAAAGCCACAAAGCTGAAACAAATCTCTTTTTAACAAGCTCACACTAGTAGTACTCTAACCATTACTACTAACAACTGATGATTATGTAATCACGGAAGCATTCATAGTTCTACCTTTGATCAGAAATTGGAATGAAATATCCTTAAACTTTAGCAATGGAATATTTATAGGACAAGGTTTTGTAAGTCAATACAACAACCCTCATCCATTTCTTCATACATATAACAACAATTTAGCATGTCAAAAACAGGTGAATTTAGCATTTGTACAAATTCTTGGTATCCAAATAGAAGATGATTCAAGGTTAATATTTACCAATGCAAAGATAACTTCACTTTTGAAGACACTAACTAAGAATCATTGGTTTGCACCAAGATATTAAGCCAACCTGACAACTCCTACCATACCAAATAATTCTCTTAAATAAAACCTCTTAGATAAATATGACAATACATCACTAAAGGGTTTTGACATACTCTTTCTCATAAGAGAGGCATAAAACTTCAACTCTCAAATTAACCCAAAAGAAATATGCAAGGTCAATGCATCCACTTTATAAAGAACTTGCAAAAGAAATCTTCCACTGCCCGAAATTCCAAGCGAACAATCAAGTTACAATTTCCAACAGAGGATAAAACAGAACTTCCGTGAAAAGATCATTCTTGCAAATTAACTACGTTCACAAGTAGCAGAAATATCGCAGTAGTCGAAAGAACAATAATTATTTCAAAGAACAAATAGAGACCAAATGGAGCTAGCCCAATTCAATATAACCACCAATCAAAAGAAGTTCAACAACTGCAAGGAACTACAACCAAGAGACCAAGTACAAGCTCAAGGAAGACAACAACTTCATCAAGGATCTCATGCTCAACACATAACTATGGAACGGGAGTAAGTACTTCTCTATTCCCCTACCACAAACGGTGGTGTAGCCTAGTGAATCCCAGGGCAACAACCACGACCTCAACTTCTTAACATCCGTTATCAACACGCATGACTGTTAAAATCAATTATGACTATATAGGATCATCTCATGACAATCATAGAATAAATTCATAGATATAGGATATCACATCATATCATAGATTAACAACAAGAAAAATAGTACAGAAGCAATTCAACAATTGCTGAACGAATGAAACATAACAATAGAAATGCATAAACAATGAATTACTCAACCCCACCTACTGTGCACAGTGTGTCATTTTAATATATTTCTATTAACCACGGACCTAAAGCCCGCTTTGATACCAAATGTAACACCCTGGCTATTCGGAAGCCGAGATGTCACCTAAATCATCTAACATACAACCATAATGCGGAAGAATTTGAATAATATCACCTAATGACATAAAGAGATCACTATCTAATAGAACCGTGGCATGACAATAGTCTGAATTCAAGCAAGTATAACGAAGGGTGATCGAAGATCACAAGCAATATATAATCAATCATAACATAGAGAGGTTATCAACCACATCTAAATTTAATTATTACAGTTCATCAATTAACGAATGAAGGCTAGTACCAAGTCCTATTATTGAATTGAAATATGGTGAAGTGAACGAATAGTGCATGTCTATTCCTCCCAATAGAGCCATCATCAACGATCACCTAAAATAAACAAACAAAGCAAGAATGAGTCCGAGACTCAGAAGTACGATGAATAATTGAACTTACAACAATTATGAACAAGGTAACATCTTTTAAGAATAAGAACATAACATCGAATGAATATATGAATGAATGGATTGATTGAAAGGAATGGATACTGCACGTGCTTATACGGTATAGCTAGTGACACACCGTCGGTGTTCACCTAAGCCCGCATTTAACAAAATGCGGATCCAAGTCCCGTATGAAGGACGTTTCATACGGGTGTCCAAATCTTCCCACATTGGAATGGTGGGTCTTACGTGCCTTATCTTGAAATTGATGGGTCTTATAATCCACTCCTGTGGAAGGAACATCAAAAATGAATGCATGTATTGAAATATGAATTATGAAAGGCATCATGTCTACACATGGAAATAACACATAAGAAAGGAACATAAACATTGAATATTCTCATGGATCACAGAAAAGCACAATACCAACATCAAGCTTCCAGTATTCACTAATCATAAGAACATCAAAGTACTTGCCTTTCGTGTTGCAACGCGTGAGTAGGCAAAGACGGTGCCCCTAAACCCGAAGCCTCTCTGCCTACACAAGTAAGTACTCGAAATAAGAACAACATGGTACAAGACACTACCATTAACGTTCTACAATACCCTCCCGAACACCCAAGAAATAGCCATAATCCCTAATCTGAAAACATGCAACACAACCACGGAATCGAATCTGGACAGCAGAACGAAAATAACCATAACTTTTAACCTGGGACTCGAAACAAGGTGAGCCTAGTTCCTAAAGAAACTTAACGAACATATCTACAACATTCTAGTTGGCGAGATAACCCAATTCGGCCAAAATAAAATGCTAACAGGCAGTTGAACTCAGAAGACAGATTCTGCCCAAACGAAACGAACAGCAGTAAAGAACATAGCATAGCTTTTGATCTACAACTCCGATTAGGGCGTTCTTTGACATTATGGAAAAGTTATGAAATTTTATAAAACAATCTAGTTGGGTGGAAACTCTGAATTTGCCTCTAACATGAACATAAATTAAAATACAAATTAACAGATCAATCTCGTCAGAATTCTGGGCAGCAAGATTGAAACTATCATAACTTTTGATCCGTATGTTGGAATTAGGTGTTCTTGGCCGCCACGGAAAGCTAAAAATATTATCTAAATATCTCTCGAAGATGGACATCTCCAATTCGGTTTCTAAGGATCCAAAACTGGCCACGCAACAATCTAGACAGATTCTGAAATTCTAACAGCAGCAGTTCGATCCAATCCAACTACTCGAATTCACAACTAATCATCATCAAACTGCAGGGAAAGCACATCGTTACCCTTGAAGACCCGCGGGAAGATGATGATCTATCCTCGAAGAAGCTCCTCTCCTAGTCCCTTCTCCTTTCTTCTTCCCGATGGCCGGCAGCAGGGAGGGTGGCACCGGGGAGAGGAGGAGCAGTAGGAGGTGGAGTACTGTAGCACGACGCTACTATAGCACAGCTACTATAGCGCGATAGCTACTGTAGCAAAGATTGACTAGGGTTTGGTCCCCTCCCTTCCCTTGCCTTCTAATGGGCTGCCAGCCCACTCATGGGCCTTGGGCCACTATGGCTGGCTCCTTTCCTCTCGAATATGGGTTGGCGGCCCATTCCTCTCCTAAAATTCTGAATTTTGAACTTAATTTCATCTCTAAACTTTGTTACAATCGATATTGAATAAATTTCCCTCTCCCAAATAATATTTTCTCCAATTGATATTTGGGGTATTACACTTACAAACTCATGTTCCATCTCGATGGAGCTATTTGGTTCTATGCTTTTGTATCTCCCACTATCTTGTTTTTAGTATTATGTAGACTAACCGCTGAATTATGACACAAGAGACAGCAAGAAACGAAGCGGATGCACCACTTTCAAGAAGACAAACTCATGTATCCTCAAGAAGAACCGCTCGAAACCTGTTGAGAAAACACACGGAAAATGGCATGCCATGAGAGGATGAACGTAATGCAGCACGAATCATATTTCTCTTGAAGTAGAAACGGTAAAGCAAAGGCAAGAGGACAGAATGGAATGGTAACTATGGCCAACACCAGTAGCACGAGGCAAGGATGGTGGAGAACGATGAGGAAAAACCTAATAAACTTCTGCCTAGAGACTGCGAGGTCGCAAGCAAGAAAGCTAAGCAGGGAGGTAAAAGAAGGGAACAGGTAGGCGAGGCGAATGGTGCAACGACCCACAAATCAGAGGTAACACGGGTGAGCAAGAGCAGAGCCTAAGCCAACAAAACAACGAACAACTAGTTGGCTTGCAGCGATGTGAGGCTCGTGATATGAGCGACAATTGAATTTGAGATAGCTTTGCACACCTGAAAACACCCGACAATAAATTCGCTAGCCGCGTCACGGCGAGACACATCTTGTTAGGCGTGCAAGTGAACGAAGGTGTGGACGACTCAACGATGATGGACCGTGGATGAAGGACGAACGGCAATCAAAGGGCCATGAATTCTGGAGGAAACGGAGGCCGAGGCGAAGACATGCAAACGACAGGACCGAGCAATAAATGGCATGTACATGTTAAATGCGAGCCACGTGGCGTTCGGCAGCAAAGACACCGGAGAAAGTGGAGGCCAAGACAACACTGCATAAGCGGCAGGATCGGGCAATAAATGGTATGTACGTGTTCACGTGACCAGCGGCGTTTGACAGTAGCACACCGGTGAAGCGATCGGGCGCGGCGGTGGCAAACGCTAGAGTGACCATCCAACTAACGTGAGGCACGCGGATGCAATCGCACGGAGCGTAACATGCGGTCAAGCATAAGCCGCAAGACGACGTGGCTGCAATCGAGAACGATGACCTTAGACAGTAACACTCAACGCACTATAGCGTGTTAGGAGACATGGAGGCGCCGAGGAACGAGGATTTTAGGCGCTATAAAGAGGGTAGTATATAGTGGGTGAGGCGGCACATGGCCGCCTCGGCCCGACCAAATGGGAGCTTGAACTTATTCCCATAAACATAGAGACTTAGTACAAATTCTCAACAGTATTCACGTGGGTTTTGGACCTGGGTTACAGACCATTGCCCCAGAGACCCGAGGCCTAGCTCCGCCACCGTATATACTAATCAATTTTCAAAAAATATGTACAAGTTATCAACTTTGTGTGTATGGCAAGAGGCTACTGTGTTTGTGTCCCATGCAGGCTACTTTCCAAAGTTTAGTTCAAATTAAAATATTTAATGATCATTGCAAAATTTCTAGCTTTTTTCCTTTTTCGACTAACGTGAGAATCTCTAGCCTTTTCTCCACATATACTCATCTGGTCCCAAAGAGTGACGTTTATGACATTTCATAGTCAACAAGATGCTCCTTTCACCACTAAATTCTCTTATTATATATTCAATTTTTTTTGTAAAAGTGCAATAATACAAAAATATTTTTTATGACAAATTCACTAATATTATTTTCATACATCAAAACAATACATTCTAAATAGTATATTTGGTTTAAATTAATAGGGTTTGACTACACGCATTCTAGTAGAGATGTTGAAATGGACCATGCCGGTCATGCTAACCTGAAGCTTGGGACTGTTGGCCTGGCCCAAGCATGGCATGGCCCGATGGGCGTGCCATGCTTTGGTCGGCACCTCGGCCCAGCACGCACAGTATTAGGCCAGGCACGACTGACTAGGCACGGCGCGCCAATCGGGTGAGCTCAGGATGACATGACATTTGGGGGCATGCTTACGGTCGTTGGGCCTAGTTAGGCACGCACGATTCAAATTTGTGCACGGGTAACAGTTAAAAACTTGAATTTTTTATCATTTTTTACCCATTGGAAAGTTTAAAAATACGAAACAAATTCAAAAAATCCCAAAATATTTTCTTTAAATAGACACCATACCCCACCTCATTCAGCACCCATCCATTCCTCAATCTCCACTACGAATTATATTGTGCAAATTTAGATTCCTTATGTGATAATTTGTCAAAATTTAAAAAAATTGACAAATATTCGAAAATTTGAAATCCAGTAGCAAGTCAGGAAAAGAGGTACAATAATGTTTTTAGCATATTTTTATTGTTATTATTTGTTATACTAAGATGACATAAATAATAGTGTAATTTTTTATTTCTAGTTTTCATGATGGAAAAATTATGATAGTTTTGCTATTGGTGATTATGGAATTTCAACATAGGATCTTGCATCTTTCGAGAATCTCGAGTCCTCAAACCAACTGCAAGAGCAAGCACGAATACCATCATCAAACTCTACAACAACATCTACATCCGCAACCACCGGAGCAAAGAGATCTAGGTCTAGTACATCGGGAGTCTAGGATGACTTCGATAAGACAACCAAGCTAGATGCATAAGGAGTTCAGGTAAGATATGTTGTTTGCAAAATTTTTAAATTCGAATTGTCTGCAAAGTCTTCAGGTGGAACATGGCACTTGCTTTGACATGCTGCAAGTTGTAAAATGAGACAAGGATTGGTGATGAGGCAGATGCAACTGTAGTATAACCCCGACAGTATGGTACGTAGCTGGGACTAAAATCATGAGGTAGCTCGTCAATCTCTTTGTCGTTTAATTGCTTTAGATGATTTACCTTTAAACTTTGGAGAGTCTAAATCTTTTGAAAATTACATAAGGACTGCGCATAATCCGAGATTTTCTATCATTTCTAGACAGACAACAACCATGAATCTAGTTAAATACTATAATGAACGTCATGATAAATTAAAAGAACTATTTAGTACATGTACATTTTTGGTGGCTTTGACCTCGGATATATGGAGTGGTTAGGCTAGGGAGGATTATCTTAGTGTAGCTGCTTATTATGTTAATGACAACTGGAAAATGGAAAAAATAATTATAGGGTTCAAACTAATTGACGTAGCACTCACGGCTGAGAATATTGCGGACTATATTATCAAAGTCGTGGAAGGCTTTGATCTTACAAATAAAATTTTTCAATAACTTTAGACAATGTCGCCGCAAACTCTAGGGCAATGGATATTCTCACTCCATTATTTAGTACATACGCTGAATCCTTCTTGCTACATCAACGATGCATCTATCATATTATTAATGTTATAGTAAAATGTGGTTTGAAGTGGTTGGAGACGTATATTAAAGTTTTCCGCAATGCGATATCTTTCTTAAATCATTCTAACCAACAAATAGCATTTTTTATGTTTTTATTCAAATGCATTATCGTAGCACTGACGGTAGTGCACTATTGACTGAGCAGCATTGGTTTGTTGCTGGGAAGATACTTAAGTTTTTGTAACTTTTTATGATTCCACTTTTGCTTTACCCACTGTGTGTTATCCAACATCTCCTATAGTTGTGCTTAGTATTACAGAAATTGCTAGTCACTCGGAGGCTTATGAAAATGAAAGTCTTACGACGGCCTATTGTTGCTATGAATATTAAATACTTGAAATATTGGAAAGAAATCTCATTCCTACATGCATTTGCATTTATTTTAGATCCTAGAGCTAAAATTCAAGGATTTGCTAATGTTCTCTAACTTAGTGATGCTACAAGCCAAGACTATTCTAACTATTGTGCAAATGTTTGTGCTCAATTTTCTGAGATTTATCAAAAGTATGAACATAAGTTTCATGGAGTTCACTTGCAACGACCTCCATTACCACCCACCACGGGTAAGAAGACAAATGTGTAGGGTAAAATCTGGTGTGCTGGTTCTTCCTCCAAGTCTAAGGCTTCAGATTCTACAACAGCACCTTCTGAAGCAAGACAAATCACCCACCCAAGAAGTGGAGAACAATCCACCTATCTAAACAACGATATGGTGAATTACCACGTAGGGAATGACCATAAGGTAACATTGGAACTACCTCTCAAATCTAACCTTGTTGGAGTTTCCATCCTCGCCAAGGAGACATGTAACATCCCAAAAATCCACCTTGGGATATTTGTATTGTTAATAAAGTGGGAAAGCATTTTTGAGCATCTTTATATGTGGGAAAAATGATTGAGCATGTTTTTGAATTTCCTTTAAAACAATTATTGCGTTTACAAACCAACATCAGCATGAAAGATTTTTCGACAAAAATACAGAACACATAAACTTCTGGAAACATTACACAATAATCCAAACTGTGTCAGAAGCCTCGACAAATATTTTCATAATTTTGGAACCCTTCTGTTATGTTTAAAAATTCACAAAATTCTCAGCCTTTTTTGGAAAATTCAAAACCCATTTGAATTTCTCGCTCACCCTTTTGGGCCGAATCCGTTGTGGCACATTCCTTCATGCCACTCCAGCCCATACCAGTGCACCCCTTCCCCCTCTCGTTGACACGCCAGGCCCACGTGTGAGCACCCTTCTTCCACCAGCGCGCTCGCCTGCTCCGCCACCGGTCCGCGACCGCCACCTACCATTTTGCTCTCCAAATACTCCCATCGCCTCTATCTGCGTCGTACACCACCATGCCCATTCAAGCAACTCCCCTGTCACCTCCTAACCCCAAATGGGCGGAGATGCCAGAGAGAGCCACGAATTCTCGCCACGTCCGCTGTTTGCTCGCCGTCATTATAATGCCAATCTCAGACATACCTAAGCTTCTAAGCGTGTCACGAATCCCTCATCTCGCCATTCTCACCTCCCACCAAGAACCAGAGCTTCTCGCTCCTTGGTTGACCTAGAGCGAGAGCGTCGTTCTCGACACCGGTGAGTAAGCTCCGCGCTATCATTTCCTCTAGTGAGCTTCCTTGCCCTCGCCACCTGCGTCACCATACGCCTCGTGCCTTACTCATTCTCTTTCTCTTCTTGATGTAGCCCCAAGAACTTCGTAGTGTGATCATGCCGTCATCTTCTTCGTCGTCGGCGTGCACCCCGATCCAGACCTCCACATTCCTAGCACTCTGGTGAGCTTGAACCTCACCAAACGGCGTCACATTGCGTTCCATACTACACTGATGCTTCTTCCTTGCTTGATGTGGAACAACGCACAGGGAATCACTAGGATCGAGCTTCTTCCCCAAATCCGGCCATTGCAGACTCTTTTTCTGTTTGCCGTAACTCCGATGAGTCACCGGTAAATTCCTTCTACCTTAACCTTCTTTAGCATGCCCGTGAGCTTATGCATAGCTTCATTTCAACAACCTCTCACCGATGAGCTGTGTCGCCATGAAGCTACTACCACTTCGCCGCCGTCATTTGCTCCAAGCTCTCTGACCATCCCCCAACACCATCTACACCCTTGGTGACCTTCTAGTAGACCCTTAGAGCTAATGCAAACATTAGTTTGGATGATTAGCTAGCATAGCATAGAATTCACTGTAGCCGATCATGGCACCGCTACAGGAGATGGTATCACTGCCACTATGGTGACCATTGGTCCCCGAGCCACCACCTGTAGCATCGCTGTTGCCCCGCTGAACCTATGCGCACCACCATTCACCGTGACATTGCCCCATGCACGAAAGCTATTGCGAACCCGAGACGCTCCGCCACTTCTCGTTGGCGTAGCATCACCTCTGTCCACCTCTATGGCTTCCACAACCACCCGATGGGATCGCCGTCGATCGGGGAACCCATTTTGCCCATCCCCGAGCCAAGCCATTGCAGACCGTTCGCGCGCGGTGAGCTCATGATGGCTTTTCGATCACAGATCTCTACTTCTCTCATTCTCTCTCTCTCTGACAGTGGGTCCCACCTGTGTTTAGGACTTAATTAACTCTAACGATAGTAGTTAAGTATATTAAGTCACTGACATGTGGGACCAGCTAAAAGGATAATCAAACATCTAACTTTAAACATGTTTAGTAAATGAGTCACAGACAAGTGGGTCCCATCCACAGTTTTCGGTTTTAAAATATGTTTTAAAATCGAGAGGCCGACACGTGGACCCCAAACGAATAATCGATGTCTAATCAAAAGAGCCGAAAGCAAATTAAATGTAATAAAATAATTTCAACAGAAACAAAATCCAAATATTTTTGGATATTCAGGTAGAGAATGATTTTAGATGAATTTATAAAAAAGATTCATGTCATTTGGAGTTTTTATACAAAAGTTATTAAGGTTTCATTTTGCTTCGGTTTGAAAATTCAAGAAAAAATGAAAAGGGTGACGTGGAAGGCGTATTTTCCAAAGTTTAGGCTTTCCAGCAAAGAAAGTGTATTCTTCCCTGTGTTCTACCAAGGTTTACGCCTTCTAACAGAGAAATCGTATTTTTCTCAGAACTAAAGGCGGCTTTTTTATTTTTCTGCATTTTTATTAACTTACATGTGGGGCCTACTTGTGAGTGACTCATTCTTTTGTTTTATTGATTTTTATTTACAAGTTAGAGGTGGTCCCACATGTCATAGACTCATTATTTATTATCTAATGATTGAAGCTATTTCAAATTTTATTTATCTAACAGTTGGGGCCCATGGTGGCAAAGAGGCTTATGGTGGCAGCTTTGCGTGGGTGATGATAGCTGAAATGGGCAGTGTGAGGAGGTGCAATGAGACAAGGTGTGGCTCAAACCAGGAATGAAGTCCATCGAGACTCACCGAGTTTGAATATCCTTCGCGGCTACCTTGGCGCCGGAGGTGGGGAAGAAGGCCTGATTGCAGCACTACACTGCAATGGAAGAATAGGGGAGTGAGGGGGTGACTGAGTGAGCAAAATGGCACAAGTTGACGCGCATGTCAAGGGTTTAGGGCACCGGGACACGGTTGTGCTTTGGCGGAGTGCGCGCACCAGAGCTCGGGACGATGAAGTGTTCTGGGCGCTATAGTGGATGAAACTTACTGAGGAGGAGAGTGTAGGACCGGAAAGGCGCCTAGAGGGGGGGTGAATAGGAACACGCCTATTTTTCTGTTTAGATTGGGTTCAACACATATTTCATTCCAGTAGCTATGGAAGCTATGAAGATCAATAAATAAGCATAGCGGAAGGCTTATGTTGAATCCACTCCAAACCCCCAAGCAAAGCAATCAACAAACACACTGATGTGCTGAAGACAAAAAAATTGGTAATACCTCTGTATATGGGCGGTATTATTAGAAATCGTAATACATCTGTTCATGGGTCAGACACGATTCTATCGGAGCTCGGCCAACGAAACCAAAATTGACACAACTTTTGATCTACTCGGCCAAAGTCTATGAAACTTGAAACATAGCTTCTCTAGGAGGTTGAGAACCTATTCCAATGAAGGATTGAGAAAATCCATCACAAAGTTTCAACCTTGTTCCATTTGAATTAAGTTTGCTTCAAAACCGAGTCAAAAAGCAAAACATGATCTAAATCTTGCTCGTGGGAAAAGAATGATCAAGATGGACTTAGATGCACTCCCACATGTCACAGCAAGCTAGAACATCCCAAAGATTCAAGAGAAAAGAGATGAATCATCAAAAACTCCAAATCATCAAAATAGAAGGCAAGAACAAAAGAGACTCATCTTTGGGAACTTGCTTGGATTGATTTGAGGTTCAGGATTGATGTTTACAGCCACTACATCCTAGAGGACAAAACTCAATACATGAGCACACGATCAATCAATCCCTAGAACCCTAACCTCTCTTTCCTTCTCTCCAAAGCCCTAAAACAAACTGGGTTTTTCTCAATAAAGTGCTTGAGGGCTGCTGGACAGCACCCCCTTCTATTTATAATAGAGGCTAGCATCTAGGGAACTTTCCAATTTGGGCACCCGTTAAGCCCACACATAAATGGGTTTAACTCACGCACGCATCTTAAAGCGCCGTCTTCGTCTTCGATTGACCTAAACCGCTTCTCCTTGCATCATCTTGCGCCGCGGTTTAGCCAAAAGGTCACCAAGGCGGTATTTAGGTGAAAGTAACAAAATAGCCCTTCTCGATCCTTCTCCATAGACCGAGTCCAACCTTGGTGAAGCAATCGCCTGCTTCGCCACGTGTAGATTGATCGACGGCTCTCATCATGTCGGCAAGTCTCTCCCGTTCGGCTCCCGCCGAAACCATCAAGGCACTTGCACCGACCCCCGCGCCACTTGATCCAACCAATCGCATCGAACTGCCCGTTCGATCACCCTTGTCCATTCTGCGCCACGCTTGAGTCTCTTGACCTCACCCGGCATCTTTGATCGTTCTGGACCTCAGCTCTCCAAGCTTAGTCCTGATCATCCTCACCGTTGACCGTCGTTGACCTGCAAGCTACCGCACAAACAATAGACCAAGAAATCGCTGAACAAGTTCTTCACAACTTGACCCACGCCACCAAAACATGCAATATGCAACACATATGCACCGATAAACAAGGATATGACCTATCCCATATACAAGTCTCAAGTTAAATCAACATTTTAGAAGGTAAGAGCGGTATATCGCCAAGTAAAATCCAGTATTACCATATCATGATAGTACTGCTCCCAACATCAACGGTCATGCCGCTACAGGAAATCCCAACAAATCCCGAACACACCTCCTCCGAATTTCCATACCGCTAGGATTCGTATTATTGCCATGAAACTTGTGGTCATACCGCTTAACGGTAATACTGCAGTTGTACACAAGCGTCATATCGCAATACAAAGCCGGTACTACCAAAACCCCGACACTTTGTCAACTTTGCTAAAAAAACAGAGATTCAACAAACCATTAAACAAATTGCTAATTGTATCTTCACCTAAGATCATGAGCATATCCCCATGATATCCACAATCTCCGCCTTGATGAACACATTGGCAATTTCCCAAAAAAATGTAAGTTTTGAGGTTTGAAGGTAAAAGGAATCAATTTTTTTGGCACAAAGGCACTACTTGGTCCCACGACAAGAGAAAGCAAAGGAAATGACTAAGTTGGCTTCAGAATGGTTTCAGCAAGTGAGATAAAGAATTGCAATTCAAATTCAGAAATGGCAATAAGATCGCAAAAATGCATATGAGATGCTCCTCCTCACTATGAACATCAAAACCTCATAAAAAAATTTCATTTTCTCCCTCTTCATTTTTACCATTTCTCCCCCTTTGACAATTGATTCAACAAGGTGCATAAAGGAAGATAGAGGATGAATGACATGGAATGGCTGCAATTTATTTATTTTGAGCACAGGGAGCCATG
Source organism: Phyllostachys edulis (assembly GCA_036346405.1). NCBI lineage: Eukaryota > Viridiplantae > Streptophyta > Magnoliopsida > Poales > Poaceae > Phyllostachys > Phyllostachys edulis. The sequence goes on from JAYEVD010000478.1 coordinate 137,635, forward strand.
AAAATTATCCAAGAGGACTGGACAAGTATTACACCAAGCCATATTATATAAAGAAGCTATTGTAAATCATGGCAAATCATATATAGCAAAGCGAAAGCCAGATGAACAATAATATGAGATTAAATGATCGTTTAGTATGACTAGGTGTTCAAGATCATAGTTTAGCCAAATGGATCCAAAAATAAGTTAAGCCATGTCAATAAACTAAATAGAACCAAGAAGCTAAAATTGAGCCAATTTAGAGCGCTATGAGTTCAAAGTTGAAATTTGTTCAAGCACTTTGAAATTTAACACATTTAAAACTTGCTAAAATTTATTTTTGGTTTTATCTTAGTAAAGCAAGTCCTGGACTAGGAGCCGTCCACAAATGCCCCCTAAGCTTCAACCAATTTTGACAATTTGTTTTCTTAGCATTGTGCTAGATCTCAAGCCTTGCCGCGACCATCCCAAGTAATAAGCTTAAGAGAGTGGTCTAGGTCATCCAAAACTCCCCCTGAGTTCATGTCTAGTGCAATGGCAAGCCGTCTCATGAGAAAGAATTGGTGAGATCAGTTTTTTCGCACAGAAAAGATCATTTTTCATTTGCTTGACTTAGGAAATAGCATAGCTTAATCTAAAACTCAAAATAGATTCAAGACTCAACTTAGCCTATTTGACATGGCATGAATCATGAGAAGATCATTACGGCAAAACTAGTCACAAGATCCAACAAGTCATGTGTTAATTCAAGTTTTTCACATTTAATAGAGCTAGCATGGCAAAAGCTAAGCTACACATGGAAAGTCATGATAAACCTAGCAAACTAGCACAAGACATGGCAATGTATAAAGAGTGAAATCATGTCACACAAGGATAATAAACAAGGCTCCGTGATTTTATATTACAATGCAATTTGCTGATTTAAAATGCAATATGATACAATGAATGCAAAAGAGAAAACTCCCCCTCAAAACAGGCCAAAAGGACTAATAACCCCCACCTCTCCCCGCAAAGAAGCAAAATGAGAAGAATCAAGAGCCTTAGTGAAAATATCCGCAACCTGCTGTTTGGACTCTACAAAGTGAAGCACAACATCACCCTTCTCTACATGGTCTCTAAGGAAATGATACCGAATGTCAATGTGCTTGGTCCTAGAGTGTTGCACTGGGTTTTTGGCAATGTTTATGGCACTAGTGTTATCACAGAAGAGAGGAACACTACCCAAAGACAACCCATAGTCCCGCAGAGTAGACAAGATCCTGAGAACCTGAGAGCAACTACTGGCTGCAGCTACATACTCGGCCTCGGTAGTGGACTGTGCAATAGAAGACTGTTTTCTAGATGAAGAGACAAGAGATGTGCCTAAGAAATGACAAGTACCAGAAGTACTCTTCCTATCCACTCTACACCCCGCAAAATCAGCATCAGAAAAAGCCCGAATGGAGAGAGCAGAATCAAGAATATCGAGTCCAAAATCAAGAGTGTCCTCAGAGGTACCAAGATGCTGACGCATCGCTTGGACGATGAGAGGCACGAGGAAAGTTTGAAATCGAGCGACAAACACACAATAAATCAGTATGTCGGCCTCGACTTTGTGAGGTAGAGAACAGAGCCAATCATCCGCGGTACTCTTACGGTCCACGGGCTCTCCATCCTCATCAGATCCAAAGATGGTAGAAGTGACAATGGGAGTAGACATTGGCCTCATCGCTTCCCATGTCGGTTACCAAGAAGGTCCTTTGTGTACTTGCTTTGATGAATGAAGGTGCCTTCTTTCAGTTGCTTGACTTGAAGACCAAGGAACAAAGTCAGTTCGCCCATCATGCTCATCTCGAATTCCCTACTCATAGAATCTGAAAATCTGGACACCAAAGTATGAGAAGAACCACCGAATATGATGTCATCCACATAAATCTGAACCAGTAAGAAATCACTGCCATGCCTGAGAGTGAACAAGTTTTTATCTACTATTCTCATTTTGAAATCATTTTTAAGCAAGAAACTCTAAAGCTTATCATACCAAGCTCTAGGGGCTTGCTTCAATCCATACAAGGCTTTGGAGAGCTTAAACACATAGTTTGGGAATTTGGGATTTTCAAAACCAGGAGGTTGCTTGACAAAGACCTCATCTTCTATGAAGTCATTAAGGAAAGCACTCTTGACATCCATTTGATAAAGCTTAAAGCCCTTAGATGCCGCAAAAGCTAGCAAAATGCGAATGGCTTCAAATCTAGCTACAAGAGCAAAGGTCTTCTCAAAGTCTAAGCCTTCGACCTAGGAATAACCTTGAGCTACAAGCCTAGCCTTATTGCAAACTACCAATCCATCCTCACTTTGTTTATTTTTGAAAACCCATTTTGTCCTAATTACATTATGATTAGGTGGAAGCTCAACTAAGGTCCAGACTTTGTTTCTTTCAAAATTTTCAAGCTCTTCATGCATGGCATTGACCCAAGAGGAATCAAATAAAGCATGGGTGACCTCTCGGGGTTCAAAAGACACAACAAAAGTAGAATGTGCATGAGAATCTGGAGAGATAAACCTGGAGCGAGTGACTCACTCATGAAGATCCCCAATCATCTTCTCAGATGGATGCTGTCGCTGAATGTGAAGAGGAGGTCCTGGTGCAGAAGTGGCCTCTACCTCATGGACTGTAGAGGTAGGAGTAGAGCCACTCGGATCGTCGGTGAAAGTGGGAGGAGGCTGCTCATCAGAAGCTGGAGAAGTAAAAGCAGGCTCTCCAGCCACCTCAGAAGTGACTGAAGGATGGATTGGGTCCTCATCCTCAGAGTCGTCGTCGACGAAGATGCTTTCAGAAACCTATGTACCTGCACCATCGGGTCTAGTACTAGGACTAGCCTCATCAAAAGTGACTTCGCAAGTTTCAACAATTTTGTTAGTATCCAAATTAAACACACGATAGCCACGAGAATGAGTAGGATATCCAAGAAAAATGCCATCATAACATCTTGATTCAAATTTATCCAAGTTGCCATGTTTAAAAATGAAGCACTTGCAACCAAAAATCTTAAAATGAGAGACTTTAGGCCTATGACCAAATCTAAGCTCAAAAGAAGTCTTGCCTATGACAGATCTCAAGAACTCCCTATTGGATACATAGTAAGCAGTAGAGATCGCCTCAGCCCAAAACCTCCTCGGTGTACTATGCTCATCTAGCATGGTCCTGGCCATCTCTACAAGGGTCCTGTTCTTCCTCTCTACAACACCATTTTGCTGGGGAACTCTAGGTGAAGAGAACTGGTGCTCAAGTCCCCTATCAGTGCAGAAAGTGGCAAAGGAAGAGTTCTTGAATTCTGTCCCATTGTCACTCCTAATGGCTCTCAAAGCTCTAGGAAGATCAACAGCTAGTCTAAGGACCAATTCTCTAAAATAGCCAAAAGCCTCGTCCTTAGAAACTAGAAAATATACCCATGAATACCTGGAGAAGTCATCCACAATCACAAGCACATACCACTTCCCTCCTGCAGACTGAACTCTAGAGGGGCCAACCGTGTCTAAGTGCAAAAGCTGACTAGGTCCATCAGTCATCACTAAAGTAAGAGGTGGATGAGAAGCAAAAATCATCTTACCATGTCTACAGGGAGTGCACACAAGGTCTCTAACATTCTTAAGCTTAGGCAATCCTCTAATCAAATTCTTGCTACTGACCCTGGTCAAATGGTCGAAGCCTATGTGTCCAAGCCTACGATACTACAATACTAGATCATGAGAGTCAAAAGCCACAAGACATCTAGGACTGGAAGCAGAAGAGACACTGAAATCAGCACAAAAGATCATCTCAAACCTGGAGATCCCAAAGACATGCTCACCCAAGGAGTCTAGAACTCTACACTCACCACTCTTAAACCTCACCTCTAGACCCTCATCAAGAAGCTGAGAAACAGATAGCAGATTATACCTCAGCTTACTTACCAAAGCGACGTCCTTAAGCATGAACTTGTTGTTGACACGCACTGTGCCTTTGGCTGTCACAGTCCCGGTAGAAGCATCCCCAAATGTGATCAACTCATTGCCGGATGCACGTGTGAGGGAGGAGAACCATCAAGAATCTCCAGTCATGTGTCGAGAACACCCAGAGTCAACAAGCCATATGTCCTCCTTCCTCGCATGATGGACCTACAGAGCACGAACAGGAAACATCTATGCCTCAGTACTAGGGTTAGTGATAAAAGACTTGGGAATCCAGTACTGAGTCACACGATGTTTAGGCAAAACAGTAGAAGCAGCAATAAAATGGTTAGAGGAATAATCATAAGAATACACACGAGAACCACCTAGACCTCTCCGAATCGACCTACCAAAAGGTCGATACTCCCCCTGTCTAGATGCAACCTGTGGTCTCTCCTCACAATATTTTAACCCAAAATGCTGCCTAGAGCCACCAAAAGAGTCAAAGAAGTTATCTACGAACCTAGGCCTATGTCTAGCAAGAAAGATAGGCTGCCTGGCTCTAGAGACTGTCATAGATGAGGGAACTCCTCTAATGGTTCTCAAGGCACTCATCATCTCCTTCCTCTCAATCTTGGCTCTACGAAAGCAGAACTCAACGATGTGGCCATCCTTCTTGTAGAAGGTGCAATGGTACTTGACCTTTTGAGAGGTCTGACCTGATGAAGTAGAAGCACCTGTCTTGCTTGAAGGGTTTTGGGCAAAATCTGCAGATCTAAAGACTACCTTAGATGGCTCAAGGGGTTCTACCTCGAACATGCCACTCTCAATAGCTCTCACAATCTTAGGCGGATGGTTCTTGGAATGCTCTAGGAAATTAAAATCTAGGCCACTTTTCTTCACACTCACCTTAGATTGGTCGAGGATCATGTTGAGGTTCTTCTTCCCACTAGAAAATCTCTAAGTGTCTTTTTGAGGTAATCATTTTTTTTGGCTAGGTCCTTACAGGTGACACACCTATTTGACTTGATTGTCCTAGCAAGCTTTTCCTTAACAAGAGCTACCTCAACCCTTAAAGCCTCACAAGACACACAAGATGCATTCTCAATCCTACTCACTTGTTTTTTGAATTTGACTTAAACGCCTCTTGTATCTCATCTAAATTTGTCCCAACTTCAGTACAAAAAGCACAAGAAGCAGAATCAACAACTTTCTTGGATGCAGTTATGGACATGGATTGTTCAATTTTAGATTTCTCCGCTAGAGTCTTATTCAAAGCATCATTCTCAACTGTGAGTTTAAGACAGTTTTCACATGAAGCAGTCTTAGAATAAAGAATCATTTCAGACATTTCCTTTATTTTAATCTTGTTATCCTCAGAATGAGAACAAATGTGACTAGGATCAAATTTCAGCAATTCCTTAGTAGCACTATCCAATTTCAATTCAAGCAAGGCACAATTTGAACAAGTTGAAGGAATAGCATCTACAATTGTCACATCTAATGCAATAGCATCCATGCACACAGGACTAGACTCGAGAGATTCTAGTTCATCAAGAGCATCTTTAAGTTAATTCACAATAGAGGAATGAGCAGATTTCAGATTGGTCAATTCATTATGCAAGTTAGAGCAAGAATCACAAACTTCAACAGGATTAATGGATTTTAGCCTAACAACTTCTAGGTTCAAGTTATCAATCATGCTGTCCTGTCACTTAATCATTTTAGCTTGCTTTTTCAGTTTTTGTTCAGCAACGACCAAAGCACGTTTCATTTCATTTAGTGAGGGACATACCTCATCAGGATCGCTGAAAGGGTCGACGTCGTGCAAGTCCTTGGCCATGAAGCACATTGTAACACCACAGCCCAACATGAGCCTGGAATTAATGCTACTAAATAAACATGATAACAATTTAAACATAAGGCATAATTCTAAATTTCGGCAGAACCTTCTTTGTATAGCTAGCTATACCGGAGGTTCCAACAGATGCATATATCATAATCAATATTCTAACATCCACAATTCATCAAAACATTCAAAATATGCTAATCAGCTAAAGCATAAGCAAGGATATCCAAAATAAGCTACTCTCCTTATTACAATTAATCCAATGCATTCATGCATAACCATAATTAATCCTTAAGCAGATTGCTTATTATTAAAGTATGATCTAAATATTATTCAGCTTTAAAGTTGTGTGGTAGTGAGTGCATCCAAGGCAAGCCTACTCCCTCCCATGTATGCCGTTCTTGCAAGTGGTACCTAAAAGCACAACAAAAGCAAGAGTCCAAAGACTTAGCAAGTACCAATAAATAAATAAACATTAACTCATAGTTATAGCATCAACATCTCATAAGAAAACATTACACTAAAACAACTCACATATTTGTGTAATGCAAATGAGCAATGCATCTTTCTCTCTTTTACTCTTTTCGCATTTTACCGGTAATGCGGGGTATACAACCATCGATGTATACCCTTGCCTGTACCCTCTAGCACAGGGACCGAGAGCCTATACTCCACAAGTATAGAGAGCACAGCCCATCATCTTCATGATGGGGACCTCTACTCAATGCCCACATTCTACGAACGTGGGGACCACAAGCTTGTCATCTACATGACGGGGACCTCCAATATGCATACTTGGTCACCATGTGACCAAGTCTCAAGGATGCTCTTAACATGCACATGTACCAGTACTCTATCTTTCAATAACATGTATATCAATAACTACATATCAAAATCTCAAACTTTAAATAACATGTATGGCAACAGCAACATACATGAATAACCTTTAGCCATAACTCAAGCATTCACCATTCTTATTCATACATATCACATTATCATCATTGCATAGCTAATATGTATAAAACACAAACACTCACTATCAAACATTCATAATTATACTAACAACCAAAATACTTGCCTCAACCGTGCGAGAACGGAGGACATGAAGAGGGCGCTGCCCCTGGGACCAATCCCCCACCTGAATATAATTATAAAGCACGCTAAGACAATCATACTGGACCAAAAACACAACTAGTAGCACAACCAAACTCCCTATACTTTCTAGCGCATTCCCAATTCCCACCCCTAAAGGTCGATCTATCCCCTCTGTGGACAGTCACATTCTAAAAATCATATCTTTTAGTACAGGAGTCCAAATGAGGTGTTTTTAGACTTTCTGGAAAGGTTAACAATTTCTCTAACTAATCCTAGTTGATCAGCCTCTCTGAATCGGCCATTTAATACCTCTACCAAGCCAATTAAGAAAACATCGAATTCACGTTGGGTTTTCTGGATAGTAATACCAAAACTACCATAACGTTCGGTATGATTGTCCAAATTCTGCGTTCTTAAGATTTTTGAAAAGATGAGATAATAATATACAATTTTTATTATATTGAGCTCCTCTAATTTTCCATGTAACTAATCTCTTAATTCAAATTACTAACTGCTGTCACGATACCGACAGATTAGCAGGACAGACGCACTATAAAATTCATAACTTCTGCTACAGGGGTCCAAATAACGCGATCTAGCACTTCACGGAAATATGACGATGTTCTATACATTTCTCTAGGAGACGTCCAGGACTGAATCTGCCATAAACCATATCAAAACGTCAGTCTAACACGAACTGTCCTGAACAGGCCTAATTACCGATATTGCTAAATCAAATAATTATGCATCTAAACAAGGGGGACAGAGGTTACCCTTGACGAAATGACGAAGAACCTGCTGAGCACAACAATCACGCGCCTACGATCTCTCCCCTTCCTCTCTTCTTTTGGCCGAATCACCACCAACCAGTTCCTCTCCTCTCCAATCGGCTGGCAGCCACAAGGATCTTCTTCACCGGCAGCGGGGGAGGAGATGTACTGTAGCATGGCACTGTAGCGGTGGCGCTACTGTAGCTACAGTATGGGCTAGGGTTCCCCCCTTCCTTTTATTGGTGGTCGGCTCCTCATGGGCCTCCTGGGCCAAGGCCCAATGCCGAAGTTGCCGAAGAACTACAGAAACCCCCCTTTTCTAATGTCTAATTTATCTTTTGAACACTTTCTTTCTTAGAATAAATCGGAGTATTAAACACATACTGGTGAAATCTTGGGTCTTCTTCTTGCCATGAGAATCATCGTCGTCGTCCTCTGTCCCCAAGTCCACATCGCTCATATCAACACTCACAAGAGTGGCAAGGACCCAGCTAACGAACTTGCGATAGTTGGGCTTCTTGGCTTTTGCATCCCTAGATTGAGGACACCTCCGGGAGTCCTTCTCCTCCTTGCCCTTTAGCTTGGGGGCACCTGGCACGAATGTGGTTTGGCTCACCACACTCAAAGCAAGTGACAGGGCCTCCTTTCCTTCTGCTCCTCACTTTGTTGTAGACTCGTGAATTTTGTGGATAGGAGGGCTAAGTCATCCTCGGGTTGTTCTCTAGCTGCTCATCGCTCAAGGAATGCAAAGCGGACAATGAAAAACCAGATGAGCCAAAATCCAAAGAATATGAAGAACTACCCTTAGATGGGTCAACCACTAGAGCCATCGACTCTGTCTTGGGAAGACGTGAGATGAAGTCAATCTCATGCGTCTTCAATCTTGAGTAGAGCTTATCCATGGTAAGCTCACTCATGACAGTGTTGTCATTGATGGAAGTGATCTTCATCCCCCAAACTCTCACGTCAAGTGCACCCAAGAGTTGATGTGCATTCTCAAACTCAATAAACACTAGATCCACAACACGCAAGTCATGAAGGATTTTGGAAAACCTTCCCCACAACTCATCCAAAAATTCACCAGGCCTTTGGTCGATCTTTGAGTATTCTTTCTTAAGCTGGTTCTGTCTCACTTCCTTGATCGCAGTAGATCCCTCGTGGTAATCATAGAGGGTCTTCCAGATCTCAAGAGTAGACCTCAAATGAGCAACACGCTCAAACTCAGATCGACTAAGCCCTTGAATCAATATGTTTTGAGCCTTGCTATTTGCCTCCACATCTGGAGTGATCACATCGTCATTGGCTGGCACAACTTAAGGATTTTTGACTTTAAGCCAAATTGCGTGCCCTTGAGCCTCGAGGTAGGCATGCATGCGAGCCTTTCAGTAAGCAAAATCAACTCCATCAAACACAGGTGGTTTGGTGGAATACTTGTCAAACCCCATGGCTTCTCAGACCTATTAAGATCTATGAGAAGAGCTAACCGTGCTCTGATACCACTTGTAGGACCAGAAAGGCGCCTAGATGGGGGGTGAATAGGAACACGCCTATTTTTCCGTTTAGATTGGGTTCAACACATATTTCACTCTAGTAGCTATGGAAGCTATGAAGATCAATAAATAAGCATAGCGGAAGGCTTATGTTGAATCCACTCCAAACCCCAAGCAAAGCAATCAACAAACACACTAATGTGCTGAAGACAGGAAAATCGGTAATACCTCTGTATAACTAGAAATCGGCAATACCTCTGTTCATAGGCGATATTACCGATTCTACTAGAGCTCAGCCCGAACGAAACCAAAATCGACACAACTTTTGATCTAATCGGCGAAAGTCTATGAAACTTGAAACATAACTTCTCTAGGAGGTTGAGAACCTATTCCAATCAAGGATTGAGAAGATCCACAAAAAAGTTTCAACCTTTTTTCCATTTGAACAAAGTTTGCTTCAAAACTAAGTCAAAAAGCAAAACATGATCTAAATCTTGCTCGTGGAAAAAGAATGATCAAGATGGACTTAGATGCACTCCCACATGTCACAGCAAGCTAGAACATCCCAAAGATTCAAGAGAAAAGCGATGAATCATCAAAAACTCCAAATCATCAAAATAGAAGGCAAGAACAAAAGAGACTCATCTTTGGGTACTTGCTTGGATTGATTTGAGATTGAGGATTGGTGTTTACAGCCACTCCATCCTAGAGGACAAAACTCAATACATGAGCACATGATCAATCAATCTCTAGAACCCTAACCTCTCTTTCCTTCTCTCCAAAGCCCTAAAACAAACGAGGGTTTTTCTCAATGAAGTGCTTGTAGGCTGCTGGACAGCACCCCCTTCTATTTATACTAAAGGCTAGCATCTAGGGAATATTCCAATTTGGGCACCCGTTAAGCCCACACACAAACGGGTTTAACTCACGCACGCATCTTAAAGCGTCGTCTTCGTCTTCGATTGACCTAAACCGCTTCTCCTTGCGTCATCTTGCACCACGGTTTAGCCAAAAAGGTCACCAAGGCGGTATTTAGGTGAAAGTACCAAAATATCCCTTCTCGATCCTTCTATATAGACCGAGTCCAATCCTGGTGAAGCAATCGCCTGCTTCGCCACGTGTAGGTTGATCGACGGCTCTCATCATGTCGGCAAGTCTCTCTCATCCGACTCCCGTCGAAACCACCAAGGCACTTGCACTGACCCCCGCGCCGCTTGATCCAATCAGTCGCATCGAACTTCCCTTTCGATCACAATTGTCCATTTTGCGCCACACTTGAGTCTCCTGACCTCACCCGGCATCCTTGATCATTCCGGACCTCAGCTCTCCAAGCTTAGTCCCGATCATCCTTGTCGTTGACCTGCAAGCCACCTGCACAGCAATAGACCAAGAAATCGTTTCCGGAAACAAGTTCTTCACAACTTGACCCACGTTAGCCAAAACATGCAATATGCAATACATATGCACTAATAAACAAGGATATGACCTATCCCATATACAAGTCTCAAGTTAAATCAACATTTTAGTGTAAGAGCGGTAATACCGCCAAGTAAAATCCGGTATTACCGTATCGCGGTAGTACCGCTCCCAACACTGCGGTCATACCGCTACTAGGGAAATCCCAAAAAATCCTCGAACACACCTCCTCTGGAATTTCCATACCGCTAGGATTCGTTATTACCGCCATGATGTATTACCGCCATGAAACTTGTGGTCATACCACTCAACGGTAATACCGCTATGCACAAGCGGTCATACCGCACTATAGTAATACCGCAATACAAAGCCGGTACTACTGAAAAACCTGACACTTTGCTGAACTTTGCTGAAAAACAGGAGATTCAACAAACCATTAAACAAATTGCCAATTGTATCATCACCTAAGATCATGAGCATATCCCCATAATATCCATAGGGAGAAATGGAAATGACAACGTAAGTAGGGTGATTTGACGCGCTCGGAAGAGCTTCAAGTAGCAAGATGGAGACGAGAACAGTGACAAGAAAAATGCAGGCGACTCAGGTTCTCGCAATTATCTCGTCTTGGCGATTTAATCCTGCAGAGAAAAACGTTAGGCGAGGGGGTGAGGCCAGGCGATTGCGGTCTCCTCCCGTGGGCTTGCAAGGGTGACGGCAGCGCCGACATGGGTGGAGTCTAGCACTGCTACAGGGCGAAGGGGATGGCAGCGTAAGGTGGAAGAAAGGGTCTAATGGGCGGGGCCCACCTATTAGCGGGACGGCGATCGCACGGGCTGGCGCTGGCTTGTGGAGTTGGGCCGGCTCTTTTTCGGCCCCAAGGTGAGAGGGAAAATTAAAAATAGTTTTTGAATTTAAATTTTCTGGCTGAGTGTTTGTTGGATTTTTGTCTTGAAAGTGATGAGTCCAAAATTACTGAAACTTTTGGGTGGATTCCTAACGTAGTATATGTTTATGTAAATTTTTTAGAAATTTCTGTGCTATGTGATTAGCCCGAAAATTCTTACAAGTTGCTTCTTGTATGAAATTCCATTATTTATTTTATACAAATGTTCAAAAAGCATGCAAAACAAAATTTCCATATGGAATAAGCTCAAAATTATTTTCCCATTGATTTTCACTATATTTCCCCAAAAATGAGATTTTTGGGATGTTACATCGCGTATAGATTTAACGACTTTTGAGAACTAGATTTCGGCGCCGTTTGAACAATAATTAATTGAGCAAGGTAAGTTACATCCTTTGATCATGATTGATCCTAATATTTAAAATTATTTAAATTCTATTTTAAATTATTATTGTATGCTTATTTCTATTCAATGTAATTTAAATACATTTTGAAATTTAGGTTAATCCCAATCATTTGTTTTGCCAAATTTTGACATTGGAATATCCATACTTTGTCACGTTAGATAAAATCTAGTTGGTATAATAGTATGAACTAGAACATTTTAGGAAAAATTAAGCTTAGCCATACGCTTAGACCTGAAATATTTGATTCAGGAATTTACAGCCAAAAATCAAATGTGGTTTAAATTGTATCCATGGCATTGGTGTGCCATAGAAGTTTGACAATGATTTGAAAAATGGAATAAAATTAAAAATTGGTTTGGACTTTGGCGAAATGGATAGCTAGTGGGTGCAGGTTTATGCATGGGCTCAATTCAGTGAATGGTTGAGGCCCAGGGGTTGGTTTTGGATGTCACCCAGTCTATTAAGGACCGATCTACGAGCTGCGGATTGTTAAGTCATTTCATACTACCACAAGTCTGGTATGGGACACACCGGGCTAATTAATTTGCAACGTTCTATTATTAGTTGTGCCATGTTAATGTGTGGGTGTTAGAATTACTATTTTTTATGCATTCCCACATGGCACAAGAGGGGTCTTATGGCGGATGGTTTAGTTCAAAGGAAGTGAAACCTTAGTGGGCATGACTACTCTGGAATAGGTCTTGTGATAATTACTTAGTCACACACCAATGCAAGTGTGTGAAGCGGACAGTATAAGCTGATTATCTCTTATGGGTAAAGTTGTACAAATTATGTAGAGTGTAAATCTATTTGAATAGCCATGTTCACGATCATGGACATGCTGAACAAAGCCTTTCGCAGATTAGACTTTGGTTTTATTTTCAAAATGATTTATAAAATAGTTTATGACAAGGATGGGTATCCTTGAGAAAATTATGGGTTGAAGCCCCGGGTTGGTGCCCATGTTTAAGTTAGTGTTAGGTTGGTGCCTACACTAGCTTTATTAATTCAGTTAAAACTCAATTTTAGATATTGTAAAATTTGAGATTTTGAACTTAGCTATTGTATTTAAATGTCAAATGTTGCTTTTGCACAAAAAACCTCTATAAGTCTTCCTTTGATAACATTCATGCATGCATTAACTCTATTATGGGTGTAACTTGCGGAGTACATTTTTATACTCACCCTTGCTTAATAAAATGTTGTTCAGAGGAGAATGACTTCACTACCAATGTGGATCTCGATGACTAGACCGCTATCCCAATCGAATGCCTGTGGCAGATTTGCTGGACTCTACTACTTCTTCTTTGTCTTTCGCTGTGTTTTTTATTGTTGGCTTGTAAGCCTTAATTTCTTGTAATAAACTCGATATTTATTATTAAAGTTCTGCGAATTATAGATGTTATCATATTTGTTTACTATGTACACTAGCTACTGTTCCGGGGACAAGTGTACACAGGGGATTTGGTGGTGTTACTCCCGGGTCCGACACCCTCCTTGATATATTGAAGTTCTTACTATTGTAGCCTTTAGGATATGGTTTGGACAATAGATAATGTCAAATTGGGTGTTTCGGTTAGGAATGTCAGATAGAGGACTAGTCAGGCTCTAGTTTGGCTAAAATTGAATAATTGTTGAAAACGTGAGTATGGTTTTGGGAGATTTTGAAATGTGGTCCATAGGGGTTATGTAACATCCCAATTTTCACGTCTTTTTGAATTTTCAAAATAAAATAGCGAGATGAATTTTTCTTGAAATAATTAAAGCGTAAATTGAAATTTAAGAAATTAAAAACAATTTAAGTTGAATAAATCAAACTTCAATTAAATTCAAAAATTGTTTATTTAATTTTCTGGATTTTCTTTGTTTTTCTCAAGTTCTTAATTTTGCTATTTCTTTTACTTCAATTTACTTTATTTCTTTTTTGTTTTCCCAAAATTTCTTTTCTTTGTTGTAAAATTTAATTTAAATTAATTATTTTCAAAGTTTTGAATTTCTTTTGGAGTTTCTGCAATTATTTAATCCTAGTTCGTACTCTCAATCCAAATTCTAATTCTCAATTCAAATCTCATTTCCAAATCTAAATTCAAATTTCATAATTTGAATTTTTCTACGAAATATCTTTGGGCCAAGCCCAACTCTTTTTCTCTGGCCCACTGCTTTTTCCTTTTTTTCTTCTTTTTTCCCTTTTTTTTTCTTGTTTTTCCTTTTTCTTTCCTTCCTCTGCCTCCATGTGGTCTGGCGATCCATTTTGGCACGGCCGACGCCCCTAGTCCGTTGCTCGCTGGCGCCTCCACCATCCCAAGCCGTCTCCTCCTTGCTCTACTTCGCTCTATTTTCTTTCTTTCATTCTAGGCTCACTTTCAAGTGGGGCCCAGTTGTAAGTCTAATTGATTTGTGTATTAATTCTGGAACGGAATATTCCAGGCCTCCTCCTTAATTTTTTTCAACATTTTCCTTTTCCGACAAACTTTCGGGTGTCCGTTCTCCTTCATACGAACTCTTATTCCATAGATTCTTGTTCCTAAATTCATATAAATTCTTAATATTTCTTTTGGTGCCTATTTTATAATTTTTGGATTTTATTTGGATTTATCGTTATTTATTTGTCTCGCTTTGCGTGTATAGAATCCGGCGTTGCTGTAACACCCTGGCTATTCGGAAGCCAAGATGTCACCTAAATCATCTAACACACAACCATAATGCGGAAGAATTTGAATAATATCATCCAATGGCATAAAGAGATCACTATTTAATAGAACCGTGGCATGAAAATATTCTGAATTTAAGCAAGTATAACGAGGGGTGATCGAAGATCACAAGCAATACTTAATCAACGATAACATAGAGAGGGTTATCAACTCCATCTAAATTTAATTATTACAGTTCATCATTAACGAATGAAAAATAGAACTAAATCGTAATCTTGGACTTGATTAAGGTGAAGTGAATGAGTAGTGCGTGTCTACTCCTCCCAATAGAGCCAACATCAATGATCACCTAAAAAAACAACGCAAGAATGAGTCCGAGACTCAAAGCAAGTCTGAAAATAAATGGGACATACAACAAACATGATCATGACAACATCATTGAAGAATATGAATAAATCACGAGCGAATATTTGAATGAATGGAATGAATGAATTGAATGAAATGAAGGGACTACACACATGTATATACGCTATAGTGGTGACACACCGTCGGTGTTCACCTAAGCCTCATTTAACAAAATACGGGATCCAAGTCCCGTATGAAGAACGTTCATACGGGTGTCCCAAACTGCCCACATTGGAATGGTGGGTCTTACGTGCCCATACTGGAATTGATGGGTCTTTACATCCCACTCCCGTGGGTGAATTATGAACCATGAATGAATGAATGAATGAATATATATGAATTTATAAGAAGAAAACTCAAGAAGCATGATTCACATACATGAAACGAAGTAGAAGTTAACGAAACCTACTCACATACCATAGTACTCAGTCATGGCATGAACTTAAAACATTATGAACAATCGACAGCAATACATCACATAATGTACTTGCCCATATTGGAATAATGGGACTTCACTACCCACTCCCGTGGGTGAACAGGAGCGAAGGAACGAATGAATGTAAGGAACGTAGTCTTATTATTGAAGAATCATGGTATATCAACTATGAAGGGAAACAAGGAATACCGGAATTACCCATTTCATACTCATCAATCAAGTGGAACAAACAACAAACAAGACAAATCAATTGTACTTGCCTCAACCGTGATTCGGAAGTCAACGATAGAAAACTCTAGCCCCGGGGTTCACCACCACCTAGCAGCCGTAAAACAATATACTAAGTACACCAACCAAAAGTGTACAGCAATGCAATGAAACAGAAAAAGAACAAGCGTCCCTAAACGCAATCCCAACAATTAATCAAAACTCTCTCAATTTCTCAAATATGTCCAAACGAACAGCTGTTAAGGAAAAATTCTTAACTTTTGAGTAAAAACTCCAAAATCCATGAATCCAATTTTCCTAGAACCTACACAAGTCTGGCTACAACTTCTCAGGTGACCAAAAGATCAAACTAGTTCATCTAAGTCTTTGTTTTTAATCCCGAAGAACGATCTGCCATCTCCAGTACTACTAACTTGTGAATTTCATAACTTTTGTTTGGCTCAACCAAACACATTGTTCTAATACTCTCTGGAAACTACAGGAAACCAACTATATCAATAAAATTATCTCAAATATTTCCATTGTGCAACAAATGTTGTAAATAGTCAAGTAAAACTCTTCTGCCCACAACTGAGAGGCAGATTACAGCCTGAGCTTCTAAAATTCATAACTTTTGATCTAGAAATCCAAAAATTATGAAATTTAACTTTCTGGAATCAAAATGAAAATACCTACAACTCTCAAGGAGACCAACTGATCCAATCGGGCCGTCTCTCATATCAAATTTACAGATCTATGTTCATTGCACAAGTCCTCAGACTGATTTAGTACTCTGTCTTGCGAAATTCATAACTAATTAACCGTTTATCCAAAAATTATGAATTAGAACTTTATGGAAAGATAACGAAAATTCCCATCTATCTCCAGGAGACACTAATCCCTGAATCTGCTCGGATCTAATCCAAAACCGTGCATCAACAGGAAGACAGATTCAACCGATCTACTACAGAAATCTCAGAACATCTAATGAATACGAATCGCATACGAATTATCTATCAAAACTAATTGGGATCACGAATTTACCCACAAGAACGACGTGAGATACCGCTGAAACCTTCGCGAAGATCACCCCCACCTTCTTCTTCTTCCTCTCCTCTCTTCTTCCCTCTCCTTCCTCTTCCTTATGGCCGGCAACAATGGAGATGCACCGGAGGGGAGGGGAGTGCTACAGTACCATGCTACAGTACTTAGGTGCTAGGGTTTAGTTCCCCCCACATGGGCCCAAAGAGCTATGGGCCAAAGGCCCGAGTTCTAAAACTCCTCTAAAATTCTGAATTTTCCCTTTCTAATTATATTTAATTCTAATACTAGTCACTTATATGTTTTATATTTGAACGGGATATTACAGTTGCCGAAGCCAGCTTGGACTAGTCTGCAAGAGTAACTCAAATCTTCGACGAAGGCAAGTCGTAGACCTTTAATCATGTTGTACCCATTATTGCAAAAATATATTGTTTTATATCAACATGCATGCTAATTGTATATCAATTGTTTCTGGGAGTAGCTAATTACCCGATTGACTTTATGCCACCTTGAATATTATCAATACCATGTACCCTTTGAGACCATAGATTGGGTTGTTATTAGTTGGATATAATTGTAATACTAACATGGGTGATGTAGAATGCTTAGTCATGCTTACTTGTTCGATGGGTTCCTTTACACAATAGTAATCTTGATAACTTGACTTAATGAGATATGAAATTGTGGTGTGATGCCACTGTTGTAAAACTTGTTGTGCCATGGCAGGGGATGCCATTGGGCCTGGTTAAACAAAATGGTTTCATACTCAGGCGAATGATCGTGCAGTGAGGTGGTGCGAGTAGCACATTTTGAATGAGGTGGTTTCGCCATTGATCACTAAGCACTTAACTTTGGGCGCCATTGATTTGGGTCTTATCGTACAACCACATGTCTAGTATGGGATGGACCTGGCTAATTAATTAGTAATATCTTGATTTTGGTTCTGTCACGTGTGGTGTGGGTTCTGGGATTTATGGGTAGATTCACATGGCGCAAGAGGGGGCCCCCCGACTACGGTGGATGTAACCCTTGAAAGGGTAAAACCATAGCGGCGAATCGGGTTAAGACATAACTTTGTAAAAGCCTTGTGATAATCACTTAGTCGCACACCTACAGAAGCGTGTCATGGCCGACATTATAAGTTGATTATCTCTTGTGAATCAAGCTGTATAACTTCTGTAGAGTGTTAAAACTGTTCGAACAACAGTGTCCCCAGTTATGGACAATGCTTGGGGATTTCACACAAGGTATAGAGTTTTCATAAAATGTTTGGATGGTGGAATGGATGGGAAGTGAACGGGACGTAGTTGACTAGTTGTTGCTTGGGACGTGAATGGGTAGTTCACTAGTTGTTTCAAAGCAATTATTTACTTTATTTATATAATCTTTTCAACTATGCTTTTTAATCTATTTACTGTATTTACTATCAATATTGCTTTCTACAAAATAACCATTCAGCTATTCCTTATTTAAGCCTTGCATGGATATTAATTGCATACTATTTTCGATGACTTGCAGAGTACTTTATGTACTCATGGATTTATGCCAATGTTGATCGATTCTTTGAGGAAGTATTCGGGAATCCAGAAATTCTACGAGGAGTACTTTGAAGAATATGCGAACTAGGATGTGCTCCCCACTCGATTGCTTGTGGGCATGTCAGATGGCTACCACAAGTTATCTTATTTCCTCTGCAAGAGTTCTGTTTGTCTTTTAAGTCCTGCATGGCAAACTTTGCAAACTTTGACCATAAGATCCGCCACTACTATTTAATAATGTTTTGTTTATTTCTTACCTATTTCATTGTATGGATATGATTTTCATCAATGTTGTCATTATGTGAACTAGCTACTGATCATGGAACTAGTTCAGAATACACAGAGGGCCTGGATTTGCAAGTTCGGGTCCCGACAAGTTACCTCTGTTATTTTACATAAGAATAAAAATGAAAAACTTAGTTTATGATGCGGGCGAGTTATATTATTAACTGAGGAGTGTGAGAGGTGTATCTCACAAGTAGATAGGGGGGATCCTCGCCCGAGTCAATTAAGGACCGAATGTCGATGCCACTAATCTAAGCCTAAGCGCATAAACCACATGTGTCGGTATGGGACGGCCTTAGCTAATTAAGTCATTTGGGGCTAGCATTGCATATTGGTAGGTCGTAGTAGTGCGAGCATGTCCCGTAAGCTTGCTCGAAGGGCTCCTTCACGACGGTGTGAGGGACTAAGCTTGCCGACACAACGGTGAATGCCATTAATCGAGGCAGGCGTGTACCGGGTGAAGTAAGGGTTTTCATTATTTGGGCTAGTGTGAGTTAGGTCTAGGTGATGTAAAGGCTTGTTATGAAATATAGACCGCATACTATCATGTTGTGTGTAGAGGTATCGACGGATCTTGGGACAAACTAGAGACCACATATACCGTGGGTAAAGTTATACACCTCTCGAGTGTAAATCTATTTAAATAATTTGTGCTTTCATGGTCATGAGTATGCTTAGTGCAATTACATCGGGTATGGTCTATGCTTTTGCAAAAACTGGTTTGTTGGAAAATGTTGGGCTGTTTGGTTTGTGTGAGTGTCATGTCTATGCTTGAGAATAAAATATTGATCGCAGCCGAGGAGGGTTGTGATTTTTCTATTATTGAGTTACATACTAGTTTTTTCAATATCTGTACATATGGTTATTGCAAATAAAACTTGCTTGATGCTGAAAATAACTTGTAGAGTAGATCCTCATCTTTTGTTAGCCTTGTATTTATAATTATGTTGCGACACACTACAATTCTTTTTTAGTACAAAATGTATTCAATCTTGCTTAAATTGTTGATCAGAGTATGAGGATGAGCTCATGCCAGACGACACCTTCTTTGCACCCGGTACCGGAGGGTTCAGTGACTGGTCTTTCTAGGACTTGTCCTTATCAGTTGCCCGATGGTATGGATGGACAAACCACTGGACTTTTGGGTTTTATTTATCATGCTTCCACTATTTAACTTGTTAATTCTAATACTTTCCCTTTTACTTGGTCGGTTGGTCATCCAACCGTAAACATGTAAACTGCTAAGTACTATATTTGTTTCATATTGTATATATATTGTGTATAGATGTATATGCCAATATTGTAGATGTGTATACTAGTCACTGATCATAGGACTAGTATGGTACAAACATGAGAGTTTCGGGTATTTCACGCTCGGGGTCCGACAAGACAACCTCGAAGATGGGGGCCATTGGAACTACTAATATCGGAGAAAAAAAAAGTCCCCCATTGGAACTACTAATATCGGAGAAAAAAATTCCCAAAGCAGATATAATTATGAGAAAATCTGAGTGTTTTTTTTTTTGTTTTCTCACGATTTTTTTTTTGTTTTCTCACGACACCTGAATATATTTTATGTAAACCTTTTCTTCTTTGACTTCTATAAGACGTGGTCGAACCCTTGCAGTTACGTTTTTCCAAAGGATAACCGAATTTATTTTAAAATAATCTATTTTTATTCAAAATAACAAAAATATTCCGGCGATAATTTTTTTTACAGAAATATACTCCTGTCGCTCAACCGTTGGGCGACTGGACTAGTCGCCAATGATCGACCAATCACGAGCGATTGGTTCGATAGCTCAACCGCTGAGCGATCGAACACTTGTCGCTCGGTTGGTCCTAATATGCAGCTCACTTATCTAGCCGGGCATGCATAGTGCTCGGCCGCTTAACCGTTGGGCGATCGAACCAATCGCTCAATGATCGTCCAAATACCAACGATCGAGCTGACAGAGTATATTTCTGTAAAAAAAATTATCGCTGGAATATTTTTGTTATTTTGAATAAAAAATAGATTATTTTAAAAATAAATTCAGGATAACCCCGGTTCTACTTTTCGTTCACTCTTTAAGATCAGTAAGTGAGAAGCAGACAAGACGGAAGGCAAAGAGGCCCGATATTACTTTATTCGAATCTTGGCTGCGACAAAAACTAAGCGTGATTACTTTATTCGAATCGTGCGCGCAGCCGCGACAAAAGCCATGCGTGATTACTTTATACGAATCGTGCAAGCAATTTATTCTAGATTCGTGAGCGTGCAATGATATGCACACATTTATGCACCTAAGCACACACATACTCTCGTTCGAGGCCACACACATACTGGTCTTGTTTGGATTGAGACATAGACTCGTTTGAAAAAAATTAGTGTCTGAAGGTAGCTTAAAAAGTAGATGATTTTTGCCTGACCAAACAAGCTAAGTCTAGAGATATGGTGTTTGGTTGAAGACTGACCTAAAGAAAATATAAAGTTAAAAAATGACGTTTTGAGATGGTTTAAAAATAAATAGTATAAAACGATTCATTAACTAATGTAAACAGTTTGTTAATTAACTTCTAATCTTAATTAGCTAATATAAATCAACACATCATGCGCGAGCCTGAAACCAGGCGTTGAAATCCAACGCCTGGGCTGGCTGCCAGGCACACTTGTCCTGGTCTCCGACCAAGCAAGGACTCGGCAGCTCCCAGCAAAGGTCTTCCGTCAGGCACAGCTCCGCAGGCTCCCGTCCAAACACGCCCACTCTCATTCGAGGCCATGTACTTTGAACTTTCCCACCAGTACAAGTTGGTACCAAACTGGCAGTGCGTCTTCTCTGGCCTCCACAGTCTACAGTGTACACCACATCCAAATCAACCGCCATGGCGGATCTGCTTGGTCGGAGCGGATGGGGTGCCAACCAGTACGCCCTAGCCGTTCTCACTGGAATCATCGCCATTACCGCCTTCGTCATCGCTGCCGACATCATCTTCAGCCCCGCACATATCTCTTTCGCCGTCGCTAACGCCTCAGGCAGCGTGGTTAGCGACGGGGTGAACTTGGACCTCATCCTCGCCGCCAACAACACCAGCCGGCACACGGGGGTTTGGTACGGCGTCGTCAATGTCGACTTTTGGTACAGCGAGGCGGACTGGCTCACGGCTGATGTGGTGAACAGGACGAGCACATTGGTCCAAGCACAGCCGCCGCGAAGTACGGTGAGCATGAACGTGTCCATCTTCCTGCCGGACGACGTTTGGCAACGGCAGTACGCCGGCGAAGAGGAGAGCACTCCGTTCACCGTGCGGGTGACGGCGCAGGTGTGGTTCAAGATCGGCCGGGCCTACACGAGGCCGTACATCATCAGGGCGTCGTGCTCGCCGGTGGACTTCTTTGCCAAGACTTGCAACGAAACATTTGCGCCCGTCAATTGTACGGATTAGTTCATTTGAGATTATATATGTGCGTAGCAGTGGTGAGCGCGTGCGCACTAGTATGTCGGGTGTATATGTTGGTTTTTTTTTTTTTAATTTCATGTTTCAGTTGTTGTGTCAACAGTCAGGCTGCTGTGGAATAATTCATGTACGGATTCTTTAAGAAAGACCCATTAACTTAGTTTAGTCCCATATTAATCTGTATCTATCTATATATCTTTCTATATCTATACTAATTGAAAGCTCCTTCCTCTAGGAGCCACCTTCATGTTAACCCTACTAGTCATCAACATGTGCAACCGCACTAATGTTTCTCATTTACACTGTATTAAGACAAAACCTTAACAGCTAACACCATATATATTACTTTTGAACGGATCATAATATATTTAATTAATTTGCATGCATCCTATTCTAAAATTTGAAATTTCTTATCGTATGTACTTCTACGCAGAACACTTCAATTAAACATTTTATGTGCCACTTTGAAGATGTTGTAATATTTGTTACTAGTTTTTAATTTATATTATTCTAAATATGAATTTTCAGTTCGGAATTTTAGTGTATTTGTTTAAATTTTCAGTGCTTCCAAATTTAAATCACAATTTATTTTTGAAATTTAATCCAGAAATTTAGTTTCAAAATTTGAATTAATTATTTTTCCAAATTTCAATTTAATTATGAATTCATTGTAATATTTATTAACGTTAACACCAAATTTCAGTGAACACGATTCCAAATCTTATTTCATTGAAATTGATTTGAATCTTGAATTTTACTTTATTTATGTGTTCATTTATATTTTTTCTATTTTTAAGAACTATGTATTTGATTTTACTACTACAAATTCAACCACGATATCTCTTTTCTTAACTCACAAATAAAAAAACTTCTTTTCATGTTCTTCTGACTCGAGACTTGAGGAGAGCTACATATTCATATTGATTTTAGTGTAATTTAAAATTTTAATTGGGTAGCAAGGTTTTAGTTTGGATTTTTCCCCAAATTTGTAATGTTTTAAATTTAAAAAATACAAAATATTGATTGCCTAATTCTAATTCCGAGTTAATTTAAGTTTTGGTTTATATATGTGCGTATAGCATGGTTTTAGTATAAAATTTTGGGCAAAATTTAGAGAGAGAGAGAAACAGAGCTGCGTGCATAGGCGTGCACCATGGCGAGCTCATCACGATACGGTCATGCACGACAAGGCTCTGTGGTGGCAAAATGGGTTGCTCTCTCGACGGCGATGCCATTGGTGGTGGTGGAGGCCAGAGAGATGGCTAGAGGTGGTGCTACACCTGAGATGAGTGGTGGAGCTCCTCCGGCTCAAGGTAACTTTTGCGATTGAGGCCACTTGGGGGCCAAAGGAGGTGCACATTGGCTTTAAGAGGTCACTACAATGTTACACGCAGTGACTCGGGGACCAATGGTCACCAAAGCGGCGATGATAAAGCTTCCCACGGCGGTGCCATGACTGGTTACGACGAAGTCTACGCTACACTAGCTAATCATCCCATCTAATGCGCGCAAAAGTTCTAGGGGACTACTAGAATCTCACCAAAATCCTTGAAAGCGTCAAGGGATTACCGGAGTGGCTTGGCAACGTTGAGCAGCGGTGGTGCAAAAGAGCCTCTCGGTGATGGCGTGCTATGGTGATGGAGATGCTACAAGGAGGTGAGCATTAGCTTGCAAGCACACTAAGGATGGTAGGGATAGAAGGAATCAACCAGAGACTCACTGAGGCGGCGGCTAACTAGAAAAGGATTGTGGCAGTTGGAAATAAGGAAGAAGGTTGATTTAGGGGATTCCCTGCATGTGAATTGTCATCAACTGAGGGAGAAGCATCAGTGAAGTATAGGACACAAAATGACATGGTCGGGTGAGGTTCAACTCACTAGAACGTCGAAAACATGAAGGTCTGAAGTGTTCACACTATGGCGTTCTTGGAGCTACATCAAGCAAAGAAGGAGTATCAATGAGGTAAGGGGCACATGGTGACGTGGTGGCGAGGGCAAGGAAGCTCACCAGAGCAAATGGCGAGCACTTCAGGTTCATTGGTGGCGGCAGGATGAGATTGCTCAGCTTGCACCGTTAATGTGGAACGGTGATGCGGATTAGGTTGCAAGGGCATAGGAACCTCACTTCCTAGTTGTTGTGATCCAGAGGTGGCTCCTGTCGCCATGAGTTGGTGAATAGAGTGTGTTACCAGCATCCTGATCACACAAAATGCAGTGTAAGAAAACATACGCAAGATGATGGGGAATAAGCACAAGTTAAGCGGGTCAGCAAGTATTATCATCCCAACTAATCTAATTTTCCTGAACTAAAAATATGCATTTTTTAAACTTTAGGAGAAACACACATGAATTTTAACATACGAGTCAAATATTGCATGGCGCACATGCCCATTGTTCGATATTACGAAAGAGGGCAAATAAAACATCATAAGTAGCATATTACAATTGGGTTACAACAATATCATACATTAGTTCATCCTACAAAATGTCCAAAAGTGCTCACGAGAAGTCCTACAAGTGAGCTCTAGACTATCTGCCATAGTCTAGACGTTGAAGTCACGCTGGGCGGCTCCTGACGACTCCGGAGAAGCAGTGGGTGAAGGACCATAGTGCTCGGCTTCATCGTGCTCAGTGCAAGGGTGACGGTGTTGCTACACCATCCACAAAGACTCCTCCATCCCCAAGCAAATGGCCATCACCCGACGGCGGTGACCGATCGCCGACATGCGGGGGCATCGGGCTCTTGACCGGATGCGGACAATGGGCTCCGGCAGCTCCTCAGCGGGTGCTAGTATGGCATCCTCCCGTACAATGGCTCCCAGGAGAAGAACCCCTAGGCTACCATCAGCACAATACTGTCCTCCAGAGTGGAGATCCTTCGACAGGCCTCCAGTAGCTCGCGGGTCACCCGACCGAGATATCCATCGAGGGACCTCACAAGGCCAGCGAGGTGCAAGTGGGGAGTGAGGAATTGCCTCCCCTCCACCTGGTAGGTGTGCTCCTGCCGGTCTGCAGTCCGTGCCGGGAAGTGGAAGAATGGATCCTCTAGCTTGGCAGCTCGTGCCGTAGGCGTACGATCGTGACATAAGCCGTATCGTACAAGGACATCAGGACCGTCAAGCCTCTCTCGTAGTAACGGAAGGTGGGGTCTCCAAAGTGACATCCCTAGATGAGCACCTGAGTGAGGTACTCAGTTGATGCCACACTAGAGGGTGCGCTGTAGACCATATACTAAGGCGTATGCGGCCACTCCATATGCTACAGCTTCACCCATAAGGTGTTTTGTAGCGTACCTTCATCGAAGGCACTAGTGCGGTACTAGGGTTCCTAGGAGATGGCCATCTACATGTTTAAGAAAATGGGAAGTTAGTGATCATGTAATAAGATACGTGGATAAGAAATGACATTAGATAGGAAAAGAATTTCAGCACAAGTTTTACCCATTCTCTATATTACTTAACCAATCCCTATGGCTCAATGTCATGTTATATTACCCCTTGGTCTTTATATATAAGTAGACCTTTATAATATCACTCAATGAAGGGAGGAGGGATTTAAGGAATATTATACTCCCTCCGTTCTTAAATATATGACGCCAAACGTGCAATCAAACTTATCTAACTTTGACTAATAATATATAAAAAAAACTATTTAGATTGATCATGAGTGAATAGTATCATTAGATTTGTCATGATAAATATTTTTATAATATAATAATTTTGTAATTTTTACTAACAAAATCATATGAAAAGTAATGGTCAAAGTTATATAAGTTTGATGCACATTTGGTCAAACGTCATGTATTTAAGAACGGAGGGAGTATCACATTATTTTTAGCAAATACCATGTTCTGAAATTTTGAGGAAATGTGCATCTAAAGTGTCATCCTTATTAGTTTAAAGAAGAATCTTCAAAAGAACTTTGGGTAGGATGTTTTAAGGACTTTTATAAAACATTTTGGCTCTGTTTTAAGGTCCTACGAGTGATTAAAAACTTTTATTTTTAGAGAGCATCCCTTCTCTCAGAACTATAACTAGTTTGAATGAGATAAGAGAGGATGACCAAAAGAATGATTTTTAGATCAGAGGATAATGCTAAGAGAGGTAAGATTAGCAAAAAATCCTAAATTTTCCAAATCATTCCTATGATTAGATTAGGTTGCATTTTTAATTCTAAATCCTAATCTAACGGCCATTCTATCTAGGGCTTGTCCTACAGTCAGTATGACTCTGATACCAAGCGTTGTCGGACCCCTAGGCGTGGAATACCCAAAGACCCTATGTGTATACTGTACTAGTCCCATGATCAGTGGCTAGTACACACATTCACAACATTTGCTATTCACATCCATACATTCTCATACAAAAGTAAGGCAAAGGGGGTAGTTAACTTAAACTATTACAAGTTACTACATCAACGGCCGACCGGCAAAATAAAAGCAGTCATTGTCAGAGTAAAAGTAGCAGCGGAAGAAGTAGTAAAAGTAGCAAAATTCTAGCAGCATGCCCATCCAATCCCTCAAGCAACCGACAAGAAACAAGGCCTAGATAGACCCGTCATCGAACCATCCAGTTCTGGGTGCAAAGAACATATCATCTGGCGTTGGCTCATCTTCGAACTATGAACAACAATATAAGCAAGATTGAGTACAATGCATACTCAGCAAGACTGGTAGTGTATCGTAAAATTTATATATAAATACAAGGCTATCAAAGGATCAGGCTCGACTCTATAAGTTATTTTGCTTCAAGCCATTTTTATTTGAAATATTCATAAGTAGTACTTTGCAACGGAATTTGAAAGAGCAATTAAAAAGATACAGGACAGTAAGTAACGAACTGAACAAATAATAACAACAACTCAGAACTCTTCTCGATGCACGAGCACAAAAGAAATATGACAACAACTCGTAACCCTTCTCAATTACAAGGAACAAAACAAATAATGAAAACTACTTGTAACCCACCCTGGCTATGTAGCAACAATTTTTTTTTCGCCATAGACAAGGCAAATAACTCAAATAAAACCCACAATTCATTACCCATGTTTTTCCAATAAAATAATTTTTGAAAATCAAAACTAAACCCATACCGTCCGTACTAAGCACGCTCATGACCGCGAGCATAGCTATTTAAATAGATTTACACTTTGTAGAGGTGTACAACTTTAGCCATAGTACATGAATTCTCTAGTTTGCTCGGCATCTGTCGATGCCACCGCTCACTACCGTAGGTAAGGAGTCTAGAGCACGCATCGAAGCCTTTACATCATCTAGTCCTAACCTTGCACTGCGAATGTTCTTCCTCACTTCACCCGAGTAGCCCCCCCCCACCTAGTCGAGTGAGGTATTCACAGTTGGGTCAGCAAGCTTTGTGCCCAACACCTTGGTGAAGGGAGACCCTTCGAACATGCCTACCCGGTCATGTCCGCATTGTATGGTCAACCAACATGTAAGGCTAGTTTTCAATGACTTAATTAGGTAAGGCCATCCCATACCAGCACACATGGTTATACGTATGGTCTTAGATTAGAGTTGCTGGTGATCGGTCCTTAATCGACCTTCGACGAGAATCTCCCTAATCTACTAGTGAGGTACACTCCTCACTCTGCTTAGAATATAATATATCTCGCCCGTGTCAAAAACTAGGTTTTGCATTTTTATTTTTATACAAAATAATAAGGGTACACCCCTCTAGACATTTTTCATAAATCTCCCAAATTTACATTTCTCATATTGTCCTTTTATAATTTTTTTAGGAAGAACTATCGCTCTAGTAAGCAGTTGTGTGATAATCGCACCCAAAAACTCCCAAAGGACATTATATATTGTATAACCCATAATATAATGGCTACAATAGTAAAGGATCAATATTCCAAGGGGATATATGCAGCAAATAGGATTTACAACTACCAACTTCCCAAATATAGCATTTTTATACAAAACATACATGCATGCATACTAGATTTTGCAAAACAAAATACAATAAGTAAAATACTGAGATCAACATCATCAACGGAGGTGCTTGCCTTGCTCTTGTTGTTCTAGATATATGGATGGTTGATCTTCTAAATAATCGCCAAGCAATCGACGCCAAATTCAAAAGAGCCAAGAATGAATTAAATAACACCAATAAATTCAACAAAGGACCAAATTCAAATATTTTTACACATTCGGTAGAACATGATTTTATATAAATTTATAAATAAGAATCATTTAATTTGGAGTTTTTATGCAAAAGTTATTCAAGTTTTAATTTGGTTTGGTTTGGAAATTCCCGAGAAAAAGAGAAATATGATTTTCAGTAGCGAAAGTGTATTCTCTCGCATGTTGTATTCAGGTTTATGCTTTCCAGTAAGGAAAGCATATTATCCTCTAGAATTACTGAGGTTTACGCTTTCCAAACAGAGAAAACGTATTTCCTCAAAACTAAAATGTATGTTCTATTTTCTCCCGAGTTTTAATATTCTTTCATGTGGGGTCCACTATCAGTGGCATGGTCCACAGAATAGTGCATAGACCGAAGGTCTACGTGCACAGCGCACGGGTTCACCGAGGCATTCACTGTGCACTTAAGTGGTGAGACCCACGTGTTAGTGATTCATTTAGAAATAACTATTCGTTTTAATTTTTCTTTAATCTTTTGGCTCGGTCTCACATGTCAGTGATTCAGCATTGATTAACCAATCATTTAAAACTGGATTTATCTTAACGATCGAGATTACGCACATTAATGGTGTTGCTATAGTGCATGTCCGTTTTAGACAGCACAGAGCTCGACGGTGCGGGGAAAGCCCGAAATGGGTTCCCCGTGATCTTGCGCACATGATGGTGCCGACGGCGATGGCTGGGGTGGCCCAACACGGTGGTGTGATGTCATTGAGCAGTGGTGCAGCTATGGCTACAAGCCAACTGTGAAACCAACGACGCCCTTAGCTATCTAACGCACACATGAGCATCTACATGAACCGAGGTGGCGGCGGTGGAGCTTCACGTGGAGAGGTCGCTGGAGATGATGAGGAAGCTTGGTGAGGCTTGGGGAAGGTTTATGAAGTCCTCGGGGTACTCCTGACGTAGCCAAAAAGTGTAGTGAAGGTCCCGCGGCTACTACGGCAGCGGAAATGGCCAGAGATGGGGAAGAAACGGCAATGCAGCTGTTCCTATGAATGAAGAGGAAATCAAATGATAGGAAGGGTTCAAGATGCTCTGGAACACGAGATGACGTGAGCAGAACGAAGAGAAACCCTTTGGATGGCAGGAATGGTGGTGGTGGCGCGGCGACTGAAAATGGAGCTCGGAGTTCTCGATGTTTAAGCTCAATGGAAGAGGAGAAAAGGAAGGGGAATGACAGGAGTGGTGAGTAAAGAGCGAGAGGAAGCTCGGGGTGGCTCTTTATAGGCAGAGGGTGGAGGAATCGTGAGAGGGGGCCGGTGTGCCCATGGGCAAGGTGGCAGAGCTCTCGGAGGTGTACGAGCAGTGATGGGTGAGAAGAGGGCAGGTATGGGTGGGGAGGAGACCGGGGAGTTGACGGGGACGGTTGGACGGCAGAAAAAGCAGGGGCAGTGCGGCGAAACCGCGGGCGCATAGTGACACGCTCACGAGCATGCACTAGTGAGGGTGCGCACGAGGTGGAGAAAGCACCTTGCCGGTGGGGCCCACTTGCCAGAGGGAGAGAGAGAGGTTTAGGTTAGGGTTCTGGATTTTAAGGCTGATTTATTTGCCGAATTTTTGTACTAATCAAACAAGGTCTAAATTTTATGAAATTTTTTGTGGGGTCTTCTGACCTAATGTAGTTTCTTATGTAAATTTTTAAGGCGTTTATCTCCTTTGTGATTTTCTCTAAAATTCCTACAATTTTCTATTCTTTTATATTTGTATTTGTTATTCTTGACAAAATTTCGCGTAAGTTGTTTAGTAAATTTTTCCTGGGAGATTATGCCCAACATAATTCTCTCACCTATGATTTTTATTTTGTTTTATCTAATTTATTTTGAGTGCATGTTTGTTTGTATTTCATGATTTGCTTTTAAACAAAAGTTCAAATTTCAAACATGGGTAGATTTCCATATGCAATATGACCAAACTATTTTTCCCAATGCATTTCTACTAGGTATTCCCAAATCATAGATTTTGGAATGTTACATCTGCTTTACTTTGATTCAACAAACTGACTAAGGTAGCGGTGGCCCGATTCTGCTGTGTCATCATGTTGTTCATGTTCTACATCATCGTGCTCATGAATTGAGTCCGAGCGGCCAAAATTTGTATTATGCTGGGATCTACTACTCCAAGTAGTGGTAACGGTCCACTAGAATTGACATTGGCATTCTCTCGCTAGATGCGACTTGTCAGGTTGCTAGTGTCAACCATCTGCTGACGATTTATTTCTTGATTTAATAGATGAAAGGAAAAGCATAAGGTAAGGAAAGACAATCTACTTAGGGAGCAAAGTTAAACCCTAATAAGCAATAAGGGACACACAAATAGCCAAAAGCTATTGAGAAGAGTAAAACTCACAGCCAAACTACACACTTGAAAGGAACACAAGATCCTAAGCGTTTACTTGATTAAACTCCAACTTAACTTGGTGGCTTGGCTCAAAACAAAAGGTGAGCCTCAGCTGACTTACTCTATATGGTTGGTCTGAAGGACACACTGATTGGTCACGGTCTTCATCAAACATTGACTTCTTATGATCCTTGCTGACGATTCTTGGAGGATGACAAGGGCGACGTACAACTTCTTCTATGTCTTCAATTCTTGTGTTGAAGTTGTCTGGAACACGTGGGAAGATGTTGATGCGTCATTGTGGGTTGCATGGTCTTCAAAGAATTGCTCAAGAGACTGTTCAGCATACACCTTGACACTTGATTTGCTTATCGACAAACTATAGAAGTTATGGGGGAGAGAGTCCAATTTATTACTCAAAATGGTGAGGAAGAAAATAGATAAGAAAGGAATAGAATGGAATGGAAGAGATAGAAGCTAGACAACGTGAGAATAGCACATCATTAAAATATTCATTTATAAAATAAGTTTTGAAGTTTTCCTTAATTAAAACAGCCATTCTAACTAAGGTCACGACCTACGCTTGATATAGCTCGATACCACTCGTCGGGACCCAAATATGCAATCTGACCTCTTGTATACTACACTAGTCCAGATCACACTAGTGCACACAAGGGCAACATTGATGAAATACCATTCCATATGCAAAGATAACTAAGAAATAGGCAATTAACATAAATTATCAAAGTAACGACTTTAAGGTCAAAGCTTACTATTAATGTCTCAGAAGGCAAATATCTCAATAAGCTTCAGCGAAAGGAAACAAAATAACTTCAGTGAAGCCTATCCATATGCCTACAAGCAATCGATTGGGGCAGCGCGACCTAGTTTTCCACTATCCTTGAAGTAGACCTTCTTGCCAACGATGGACTAATGTATCCTTCTTCAACTGAACAACATTGTTTTATAGCAAGGTGAGTACATAGATGTCAAACTCGGAAGTAACACCTCCCAAATCCTCTGTGTATTTCTGAACTAGTCCTATGGTCAGCAGCTAGTTCACACAGTAAACAAATATGGTAACATCAATAAATCACACAACTTTATTAATAAATATCAGAGTTTATTACAAGAAAGGCTTACAAGCCAATAATAAATAACACAACCAAAGATGAAGAACAAATAGTAGAGCCCAGCTAATCTGCCACAAGCAATCGATTGGGGAAGCGGCCTATTCATCGTGATCCACACCGGTAGTGAAGTCCTTCTCCTCCAACAACATTTTATTAAGCAAGGGTGAGCACAAACAAACATGCTCCACAAGTTACACCCAATAACAGATTATAATGCATGCAAGGATATAACAAAGGAAGGCTTATTGGTTGAATTTGTATAAAGCAAGGGTTTCTTCAAATATTTGTGCTAAGTTCCAAAGCAGTTATTCTATAACTAAAATTTATTTTATAAATTCTCAAGTTTTATAGTAGGGGATAACCTCCATATGAAACATGGTGATGGATAACCTCCTATCACATGGCTAACCGACCAATTTCCCAATTGGATAAACTATCGAAAATCATTTCTCAAAATCTTTCGAAATCAAAACCAAAGTCTAACTTTGGGTGGCCCTGCTCAGCACATCCATGACCGTGGATACGGCTATACAAATAGTTTTACATCCTACAGAGGTTGTACAACTTTATCCACAAGAGATAATCAACTTTCATAGTCGACCATGACACGCTTCTGAAGGGTGTGCAACGAAGTGATTATCATAAGGCTTTTACAATACACCATTACAAAATAGTTATGCCTCGCTATGGTTTTGCTTCCTTTGGATTGAACCATCCACCGGATTCAAGCCCCCTCTTGCGCCATGTGGGAATACATAAAAGTAGATCATTGTGACACCCACGCAACCAAGCACAACCACGGTAAAATGTTACTAATTATTTAGCCTAGTCCTCCCCACTCTGGACTTGTGGTAGTATGGTAGAGCTTAGCAAAAGTGGCTCTTAGACTGGTCCTTAATTGACTGGGCGACTTCCAAACAGAAACCCTGGGCATCGAACATTCCCTTATCCATCCCATGAATAAACTTGCACCGACCAACTATCCATCTTGCCCAAGTCTAAATCAGTCTTTCATTTTATTTTTCTTTTGAAAATCATTTGCAAAGCTTCCATGGGATACCAATGCCATAGACTCAATTTTAAATAATAGTTGAACTTTTGGCTAAAATTCCCAAATTGAGTAGTTTTGGTCTAAGCATTACTAGGCATATATTTTTTTCCAAAGTGTTCTAGTTCATACTATTGCATAAACTAGGTTTTTATCTAAGGTGTCAAGGTATGTTTGATTCAATGTCAAAGATTGGTAGTACAAAGGATTTAGGCATAACTATAAATTTAAAACATGTGTTTAAATTAAACTAAATAAAAATAAGCATGCATTAATAATTTAAAATAGAATTTAAATAATTTGAAATAATAGGATCAAATATTATGAAAGGATGTAACTTACTTTGCTCAAAAGTCTAGTCGTTGAGTAATTCGGTTCTCCTGACTCGTTAAATCTATCCGTGAAAATAAGCCAAATTCAAATAAAATTGAAATGAACTCCAAATTAAATAACTTTGGTTTAGACAGCAAGATTATGATTTTATATGAAATTAGAAATTTAAATTATTGAAAACAGAGCTCATATGAAGGAGAACGAGTCCTCGGAAGGTTTAAATCTAAAGAAAATACCCTAAATTCATTTTCTAGAATTATTTATTTTTCTAAAGGAAAATATAATTACTACGCAAGCATGACGTTAGTGACTGGATTTCAGATTTTAATTGAATTATTTTCCTACTGGAAAACCTCAACAGTCTATGACATGTGGGCCTAGGGTCCATGGACCAGGTCCACGATAGCATTTAGTCTATGGTGAACACGGCTCATGGGAATAGTAAACGCTTGCACGTGCGTTGGCGGGTTGCCCACGTGGCTGATGACGTGTACACTGCCTGGGCCAAAAAGGGCTATCTGGCCACCATGTGGCACTAACGTGACCTGCCACGTCATGACGGCGAAGGGCGACGCTTGGGTACCCATGGTCACCTGCGCCTCGCTTCACGAAGACACTAGTGGGTGGTACCAAGATGAAGAGGGCGACGTGTTGAGCCTGGTGCGTAAGGTTTTGTTGACGAGGAGTGACGGAGTTGCCTGCGGTGAGGTAGAAGGCGGTGGCGACGATCGGTTCAAGGCGGCGATGAGGTTCCGATGACGCTCCAGCGAAAATAGCATGCGCACGAGATGAAACATGAGACGGTGAAGCTATTGGCGTAGACAGTGACATCAGAGCGTCAACGTCGGCGGCGAATTCGACGGAGCTAGGGTTGGTGGTGGAGGAGCTTCGAGTTTCGATTCTGGTGAAACTAGGCCACTAGAGGTGGAATGTTTGAGGGGAATAGAATGTGCAGAGGAAGGCGATGCCGGTGACCCCTTTTATAGGGCAAGGGCGAGGCTGAAGCGTCGGGGACATGGGTGAGGCCCTCAAGCCGGCGCGATGGCAAAGTAAAAGTGGAGGAAATGGGGGTTTAAGGGAGAAGAAATAGGCGCCATGAGTGCAGGAGAGAACGTGGGTGCTAATGCGCACGTCCACGAGAAGCAACGGGCACAATAACACGTGTAAACGAGCGGAAATGGTGGTGGCGAGGACAAAGATGATAGGTGAGGCCAAGCAGTCAACGAGAGAGAGAGAGAGAGAGAGAGAGAGAGAGAGAGAGAGAGAGGGAGAGAGGGCAAGGCGAGGTGGGCTAGTGTAGGGAGAAATGGGTCATGTGGGCCGGGCGCAGAAAAGAAGAAAACGGCCGGATGAATGAGATTCGACCCAAAATGATTTTCGAATCTCTAGTGGATTTCTGATTTATAGAAAATTAGTTAAATCAAATAGGTTTTTATAAAATAGTAAATAAGCTCCAAAAATTCTAGAAAAGTATGGAAAAATTCCCTGAATTAATTTGAACTTAAATAAAATTATTTACAACTTAATGTTGGCTTTTATTTTTGCACATAATTTATTTTTAATTACGGTAAAAGGGAAAAACATTTTTAAATACCAAAAATTTCAGAAATTAATTAAAATTTCCTTTTAACTTTAAATCCAAGAAAAAACCCTAAAACTCAATAAATTTTGTTTTGACTTTTAAAATATAGAAAATTCAAGAAAATAAAAAACACTATTGAAACTCGTAAAATCCAATAAAATGATAATTTTATTTTTGGTAAGAGAAATTTGGGATGTTACAAACTACCCCCCTTAAATGGAATCTTGTCCCCAAGATTTGGAGAGGCTAGAAAGAAAGTTGGGTATACATGGTCTTCAATTGGAACTGGCGTCGATCGTACCATTTTCCACATTTGACTGGGCCTAAGCTGTGATGTTGTATGGACATCCCTTTTTAGAATTCTATGGCCTCCTTTTGGCCTGCATGATGTTTACTGTTGAAACTTCGGAGCTACTCATGACGGTTGGATTTGCTGTCTGCTGCCCCTTTGGACATTTATTAGCTTAGTGTCCTGTCTCTCGGCAGTGGAAGCACATGATACCTGCGCGCGTGAGATGGGTTCTTCTGTGACTGGCCTCCAATAGATGTGTTGGGGGACCCAGAGCTGATCGGATTGTCCACTGCTATTTTTTGAGGCATTGGCAAGCCTAAACTTCTTTATTTTTGTAACTATGACAACTACCTTCTATTATTGTTACCACCTACTGCTTGGGTTATGGTCTTGATTAGAACAACTTCTGGAATGCTATCTGAGGTGAGTGCTAAGCATCTTTGACATTGCTTGGAAAATGCCCCATTTCCTAACAATTGAAGCATTGTAATCCTACCCTTGCTATCTTATTCTATTGAGGTTGACCATCATTGTTGTTGAGGAACATCTGCATCGGTGGTCGTAGTGCTGATCTTGAAGTCATGAGTGCAGTTGTTGTTTGTGCTTGGTTGGGTTGGGGTTGAATCACACGAGCCCTAGAGTTGCTTGCCACAGGTTGCTCTTGATCTACCATCTTCCTTTTGTGAGGATTGTCCTTCTGATTGAACGTCTTGTGTTTGATCTGGTCTGAATTTTGCCCCTCTATTTCTTGAGGTAATTTGGTAGATGTAGTTATGGTCCTGCCTTCGTTGGCTTGGATGAGAGCGGCTTAATAACTTTCCTGTTGCTGCTGTAAGATAGAGGTCAACATTGTCTTCAAAGGGCATTGAGCCAGATAATGATTTTCACCTTCACATAAGTAATATGTAATCTTGTTCACTGAACATTCTCCGAGTGGATGATTTCCTTCACAGCTTGAGCAATTGATTGCTGCTTGGTGTGGTGTCTGAGGTTCTTCTTATTTGTCTTCCAGTGCTGAGGTTGCTTGTGGTGTTAAGAATGCTTGTTTATGTAAGCAGCATTGTTTGACAAAGTGCCATTCCTTGCCA
Source organism: Phyllostachys edulis (assembly GCA_036346405.1). NCBI lineage: Eukaryota > Viridiplantae > Streptophyta > Magnoliopsida > Poales > Poaceae > Phyllostachys > Phyllostachys edulis. The sequence continues at coordinate 173,442 of JAYEVD010000478.1, forward strand.
CAATAGTGTAACACCCTGGCTATTCGGAAGCCAAGATGTCACCTAAATAATCTAACATACAACCATAATGCGGAAGAATTTGAATAATATATAATCTAATGACATAAAGAGATCAACATTTAATAGAACCATGGCATGAATATAGTCTGAATTCAAGCAAGTATATGAAAAGGGTGATCGAAGATCACAAGCAGTACTTAATCAACCATGACATAGAGAGGGTTATCAACCACATCTAACTCTATTTGTTACAGTTCATCAATTAACGAATGAAGGATAGAACCAAGTCCTATTATTGAAATGAAATATGGTGAAGTGAACGAATAGTGCGTGTCTACTCCCTCCCAATAGAGCCATAATCAACGATCACCTAAAATAAACAAACAAAGCAAGAATGAGTTCGAGACTCAGTAAGTACAGTGAATAAGTGGACATACAAAGAAATATGAACATAGCAATCGAATGAATATACGAATGAATGGAATGAATGGATTGAATGAATTGAATGGATCGCACACATGCTTATACCGGTATAGCTAGTGACACACCCGTCGGTGTTCACCTAAGCCCGCATTTAACAAAATACAAGGATCCAAATCCCGTATGAAGAACGTTTCATACGGGTGTCCAAATCTGCCGACATTGGAATTGTGGGTCTTACGTGTGCCCATACTGGAATTGATGGGTCTTATAATCCACTCTTGGGGAAGGAACATGAAAATGGATTCATGTATTGAAATATGAACCATGAAAGACATCATGTCTACACTTGGAATTAACGCATAAGAAAGGAACATAAACTTTGAACATTCTCATGAATCACAGAAAAGTACAATACGAACATCAAGCATCCAGCATTCACTAATCATAAGAACATCAAAGTACTTGCCTTCCGCGATGCGACGCGTTAGTCGGCAACGAAGGTGCTCCTAAACCCGAAGCCTCTCCGCCTACATAAGTATATACTCGAAATAAGAACAACATGGTACAGGACATTACCATTAACATTCTATAACACTTTCCGACAACCCACTAATTAACTAATTAGATCTATTCGAAAATGCAGATAACACGATCACGTAATCGAATCGGACAGCAGACGGAATCACTATATCTATCGATCCGTGACTCGAACGATGTGAGCCCAGATCCTATAGAAACTTAATGAACATAACCACAAAATCCTAGTTGGTGAGATAATCCTATTTGGCCAAAATAATTTGCTCACAGTAGATGAAGATATAAGACAGCTTCTGCCTAGACGAAAAAGACAGAAAGAAAGAATATATCACAACTTTTGATCTACAACTCCGATTAAGGAGTTCTTTATCATTCTGGAAAGGTTATAAAATTACTACAATAACACCTAGTTGGGTGAAAACCCTGAATCTACAATAATATAATCATAATTTAGGAGACAACTTGACAGTTCACTCTCGTCAGGATTTCAGGACAGCGGTAAAGATCAGACCATAACGTTTGATCCGTATGTCGGAATTACATGTTATTGGTGGCTACGGAAAGCGAACAACATTATCTAAATATCTCTAGGAGATGGACACCTCCAAATCGGCCTCTAAGAACCCGAAATATGCCATGCAAGCTATTGGACAGAACTGAACTTACAACCGAACGAATTCGATCCAAACTAAATAATCTAATTTCGCATCTAATCAACATTAAACAGTGGGGAAACATCTCGTTACCCTTGAAGAACCCCGGAGAACGATGAACGATCCTTGGAGAAGATGATCCCCTCCTTTCTCCCCTCTTTTCCCTTCTTCTTCTTCTCTCTTCCTTGATCTTCCTCCTCGATTCTCCTTGGCAAAGAACAGAGGAAGGGATGTGCTACAGAAACCACGAAGTTACGAGAGGCGGTGCTACAAGACTCACGCCACAGTTGTTAGGGTTTGCCTCCCCCACCCTCTTAAGTGGTTCCCTACTTAGGCCAAAAAGCTATGGGCCAAAGCCCGAGTTCTAATACACCTTCCAAATTCTGAATTTTTATTTCTTTTCTAATTCTATTTAATTTCAGTACTAATCACTTACTTGTTTAATTTTTAAATAGAGTATTACACTTAATTCCCCCAAACTCTGAGTTTTTAACTTAATTTCGAATCTAGAATTTGGTTGAGTTTGAAATTGAATAAATTTCACTTTCCCGAATGATATTTTCTCCAATAAATGTTTGGGGTATTACAAATAGTTGCAGACTTTATACTGGATCACCTTCCTCTTGGAACACTTAGTGAAACAATGTCTGGTACTATTGCAGTTAACACAATGAACATCTTGTTTTGACTTTCCTTTTTGAGGGCATCCATAGGCGAAGTGTCCTAGTTCACCATATCTGTAACAGATAACATACTTCCACTAATTGTGACTTTCAGGAAGAAAGTGGCTCATGTCAGCTTTATGGGATACTTGATGGCTTGATCCTTGGTAACTCTTCACAAGAACATTGTACATGAGTTGTAGGAGCGTTGGTCGAGGAAGCATTGTTGTTGTTCATCTATAGTGGTTGGGCTTAGAGGAAGACAAGGGGAAAAGTAGGGACGAGGGAAACTATAGGGAGGTTGCAGTAGCTCACAAAATCCAAATTACTTTGCAAAAACCAAGTAACTCAAAGGAAATTGTCTATCCGATAGATACTCTTAAGCTGGTGAAACGACTCTATACACATAATGAGTCTTAGCAAACTTAGACTATATGGTTTGGCTGACAAAACGATCTGCGGTTCATGAACTTCTCTGCTTCTTTTATGACGATGCTCTCTTGACTGCTTCATGTCTTGTGGTCTTGAACGTAGTGGTAAGAAACGTGTTGACCATCTATAGAAAATTTTCAAGGGAAAGAGGATCCATTTAACATTGTAAAATGGTGAAGAGAGAATTAGGTAAGGAAGAATTGCTATGAAGAAGCTAAAGATAGATAGATGACCAAAGATGAGGAGAGAACAAATTATTTTTCTTTTCTTGTCATATAAAATAAGTTGTGAAGTTTTTCAACTAACAGCCATTCTAACTAGGTCACGACCTACAGTCGATATAGCTCTGATACCACTTTTGTCGAACCCGAGAGTAACACCCCCCCAATCCTCTGTGTATTTCTGACCTAGTCCCATGATCAGTAGCTAGTTCACAGAGTAAACAAATATAGTAATATCCATAAATCGCACAACTTTATTAATAAATATCAGAGTTTATTACAAGAAAGGCTTACAAGCCAACAATAAAGAACACAACGGAAGACGAAGAATAAATAGTAGAGCCCAGCTAATCTGCCATAGACAATCGACTGGGGAGGTAGCCTAGTCGCCGCGATCCACACCGGTAGCGAAGTCCTTCTCCTCTGAGCAACATTTTATTAAGCAAGGGTGAGCACAAACAACCATGCTCCGCAAGTTACACCCAATAACAGATTATACACTACTACAGGAAGCCACATCACGCATAGTTCGAATCGCCATCACAGGCATTTATTTTCGAACCGTCTATGTTTGTTGGTCTGTGATAGCGAGATATTATCACGCACGGTAAAAACCGCTCTGTGATACGAAATATCACGACGGTTTTACTAAAAACCGCTCGTGAAGGCTAGTATCACGATAGTTTGGACTAAAACCGCTCAGGATTCGAGAATATCGCTGCAGGCGGTTCTAAATAAAAACCGCTCAGGATTTGTGAATATCACATACGGCTTTTATTTAGAACCGCTCGTGATATTTCGGATCACGACGGTTTGTTTTGATAACCGCTCGTGATATTTTCAGATCGCAGCGGTTTTCGTGAGAAACCGCTGTGATATTTTTGCCTTCGCTGCAGCGGTTTTAACAAAAATCGTCTGTGATAGCTCATTCCCTCGACCACAATTTTACTATTTTCCGGCTAGCCTCGTGAATTGGTAGCTACGCCCTCGAAAACAAGCATGCAAAAAACAGATTCAAGCATGCACAAAACAGATTCATTAGAGATAATCAATTGTTGACAACTCAAAGTGATCATTACTCAAAATAAATTACAAAAGATCGCATTTGTTCAAGTATTGTCGCTATAATTACAACCGGATTACAATTGTTTACGTTGAGAGGTGTCATGGGTGATGTTTCTCGGTTGGACGCGAGTGAAATTCTCCAACGTCGTTAATGATTTCGTGTTGATAAATGTGCGAGCTTCCTCTAATGTCCTTGATCTCTTCGCAACGAGTGAATCACGTTGTAAATCCAAGACCTGCCGCTACCAATTAAGAGTAAAGTGGTAAGCTATATATATTTAAATTTATAATTAGGAAATAATTATTTCGAGATTGACAAACCTCGTGATCCTTCTTCCTAGCTCTAAGGATTAGGCGCATATGATAAAGGCGTAGATTGCACATAACTCATCATCTTTTGCTAGCGGCACCGCAAAAATAGAATTACATATATAGGTATAGTCGATTCGAGACGCTGTTATTATTGTTGGAAATATGCCCTAGAGGCAATCATAGAGATGATTATATTTCATTATGTTCATAACATTAGATAATGTGTTATCTTGTTCCTAGAATAATATTATTAAAATTGATTATCAAGTATGTGACTTGGTTGTGAAACTCTATATTTCTACAATAATTATTCTCATACGATCCCTGGTCGTAAACATATGAGGACACATATGAATAGACTAGCATATGTATTGGTTGATGACTATGTTTCACGAGTCATAGATATGGAGATATCAAACCAATAATATGGACACATGTTAGAGAACATGATGTTGGATAAGACCCACCTTGAGGCACTATTGAGGTTGTTATGAATCTATGTGTCATTAGTTGGTCTCAAGCAATGATGATATATAATCCTTAGACCTGAGATCAGCATGGTTTCCTACATGTGTAAGAGCACTCTTAGGGGTTGCCAAACGCTACACCGTGAATCGGGTAGTTATAAAGGTAGCTTTCGGGTATGCTCTGAAACATGGAGAGAATGTGACTGGTCGGATATGGATTTGCCCTCCTAACATAACAGAGAGATGTCTCGGGCCCTCACAGATCGGATAAAGAAAGTGCATGGCCATGCCACTAGTAGTCGAAATGTTCGACCACGTAAAGTTATCTCGACACTCGACGAGAAAGTATTGAATAATCCATGGATGACACAACATCTCACCCGAGTTCAACCGCACATCGTGAGGCAAAGGGAGTATACACGAGTAGGTCGCCAGTCGAGTCGATTACTGATCGGTCGTAAGCAAATACGAAGCTAGTCAGAGATCGGTCGAACGTAATCACAAAGTGGTCGTAATCGTCGTAAGGAGTTACTTAATCGGTAGTGACCACATATAACTGGTCGATATAGATAGGACCTGGTCGTAAGTGATGAAGACCTAGTCATAGATCATATTGCATCAAGGTTCGTCCGATATAATTTGTGTGTATTCGAATCGATATGTTACGCTAGGAGCCGCCATTACTCGTGGTCGGAAAGGGTTTCCAGTCACAACCGAACTACACATGAACCCTGTGGTCACACACTTAACGGGTTGGAACAAAACCAAAGACGAATACGATTCAGAACGTGTCCGGATAGGATCCGCCACGAGCACTATATAAGGAGGTGCATGAGGCTATTGGGACAGATGCGTGAAACACCATCAAAACCCTAGCCGCCATCTCCTTGAGAGCTCCACCGCGATTTTGGTGCTGGCACAACCGACGCTCGGTTGTTCCTTCCCTAGACGTGGATACCGTGAGAGGCGCTTATACGATTGTTGCGCTTTGAGGACGATCCGCGATCTTCACAAGGAACCGCAGACGCTTCTTTGGAGGAGACGATCGGCTCGTGAGGACATTGACGATCGACTACGACCACTACATCGACGCGCTCTTCGATTTGGACCGTGATCGCTCCAATCCTTCTTCCGCCGCTCTGGCGTCGCTGGTAACGATCTATGATCATCTACTTGCTTGGCATCCTGGTTCGCGTGGTAGAAATTTTTGTTTGTAGCTATCGTAGCCTACCCCGTGACCCAACAATTATGAAGTATGATATAGGATTATCGTGTTGTAGCGCGTACCGGAAAATCCATCCTGTGTGTTAGTTGGGCGCTTTTCCATCAGATATTCCTTTGTTGGCAACATAATTGATGAATTACCTACATGATTCAAAAGTTATCCTCGCCATTTCAAACGAATGAAGACTACAATAGAGTTATGTAAGGAGGAAATGAGCATACCTCTCGAGTATTCCTCTTAGAATGTCAAGTCGTGCTTGTTGCGGTTTAGGGAATCAAGGTATATCACATGGTTCCTCTTGGGTATAATAACTAAAAGGATCCAAAGGGTACCTACTCATGTATGTCGCTATAGTCATTAAACCTAAGTTCGTCTTTGTGTATAAAGTACAAATGAAATTTGTATAGCAAGTAGTGACACTTACCCCCGGTTGTAGGGCACCACTATGTACTTCATGTTAAATCGACGAAGCAATGACCTCGTTATGTATTTCTCGACGAAGGATCTAGTCTTGTTGGATGGTTTGCAACGATACCACATGTGGGTCGAGGAAACCCACCCGGTTCTTTCTATTCCGGACATTTTTCAAAGATGTATCTATACATAAGCAATGAGTTGTCATATTTATCGGTATTACATGAATGTAGAACTTGATTGTACGCGACTTACAAAGGTCCAACATCGAGAAGCAAGACGCCGAGGCCAACGAGGTTGAATAGTTCATATAAGTCGTTGAAGCCCACATTTAAGTACCTCGTCCGCTGAAGAAATGCTTGTCCTCAGATTCGACGGTGATTCCAGATCGCAACCCTTCTTTTGGGTCTTGTCCAAGTACCAGCATGCAAAGCCCGACAAGCAAATCCAGCAGGCATTAATCTGCGCTTGAGCACAACGGTTTTCCTATGATGTAGTTCCCGGTATCGCGGACTTCCGGACTTCCTGACTTGGGAGGCGCCTTAACGCTCGTTGATTTCGATTTGGCCTTAGCGATTGGCGGCTTTTTGTGAGACGACTCGAACCGACACGCCGACACGCTTTTGTCGTTCTTCGGCCTTTCTCCACGAGAATCAAGAGGTGGCCTTCGAGGCTAAACATGAGGTGGAGTCATCGAGGGTCCCGTTGGAGAGGAATGGTCGTGTCCAGATCGCAAGCATCGCTGGGTCTGTATGATGTCCTTCTTGGGCCATCGGATAAAAGAGAGGACGGCATCCCCTAGTGTTGTGATCTCTTTGTTGGGCAAATCTTCGCGGACGGCTCGAAATTGACATGTACCATATCCACTGACCCGGCATAACCGCAGCGCCACCGGGCACCGTCTTTGACCGCCCTTCCTCGTATGGATACACCATCCTCGCAGCAATTTCAATACAAAAGGACCCATCCATCCTCACTTGGAGCTTATAGGGCGTCGGCTCCTACAAAACGACACGCAATTAGCTAAGGCGCCCTATAGGTCTATCTTTGGTGCATTCCATAGATGTACGCTACCTTGATGTCGCTCTATCGGAATCGGACGTCGCCATGTTCACAATTATGCTTGTGACGCCGACGCCACTCCGACGCCGAGGAGGACCGCCTCCCAATTAGCGGGCGACTTGCGCATCACCGCTCATGAGTATATCCATTTGACTCGCAATGCTGCCATCTCGTATTTTGAAATTGGTTAGTAATCATCTGTACTAACCGGGTTGTCGTGCTCGGCCTTGGATCTCTTCCTAGTCCTATACGCAGAGTTGTCCGCGAATCCATGACTCCAAGATACGTTAACCCCAAGGCCTCGCAGGCGACTCAGGGTGCTCCTTGTTTCCCAAGGCAGTCAGATAGTATATCCTTCTCCTCGCTCGCATGGAAGGAGCCTTGGGAAGCTTGGGCATCAAGTCACGCCGCAAGAGGTCATCACGCTATTATAGGCACTATGAAGTTATGGACTTATTAACAACTTAGTAGTTCGACATATTTACCACACGCTGGGACACTTCCGGTCCGCCGGGTTTGTGAAGGAGATGTTGCCCAAGACGAGACTTGTGCCCTCGCTTAACCAAGCTTAGGGAACACGGGTCTATGACATCGAAATGGGTTCTCCTTCTCGCCGCCCATTCCTCAGATTTACCGCTGCACTCACGGTGGCCGAGTCTGCAGCGGGTGAGTGTTTCGTGTTTGAGAGCTTTGTGCGCCGACTATGCTCCTTAAATTCGCCGTCATTTTCATAGCCACAAAGGTGTCCCATGCTTCCCGCTAAGAATCTATATCGCTTGAAGGGCGCTCGACCTGTTCACGCATTTCGTGACATGAATGCTCTTGAAGGTCCTCCACGATTTACCCATCGTGAGCATCCCGTCCGCCGCACGCGTGCCACATGTGCTTCGAATAGTGAACTTCTCGAAAGTTCTGCCCACAAGACGCTTTTCGCTTCTTTCGCCAGTCCTTCCACCTTGGTGTGGTGATGAGGACCCGCTCCTTGCAAGTATCCCGTAGAAGGTCCGGAATCTCGTCACGATCTCTTGGGACTCAGAGGGACCCCAAAGTCACCGACCGTGATGACGGTCGGCAGAGGCATTTTCGATTGTCCTCGCCATCTCGCCTGTCATTATCGCCGACGGTGACAATGCCTCGTCGGCGCCTCTTCCATCTCGCGAGGTCGGTGTTGGCGGCCTGTCGGGCGCCTCTTCCATCTCAAGGCGCCGGTGACGGCGCGAAGACGGTGCCTTCGCCATCTCGCTTACTTGCTCTCGTGAAGAAGTACAGAGGTTGACTATAGAGATCAAGATGGCAAATGAAAAGTTGAATGAGCTCATACAGACTACTAACATTCCAAAGATAAATATGAAACAATTAATCTCGTGAAGAAGTACAGAGGTTGACTATAGAGATCAAGATGGCAAATGAAAAGTTGAATGAGCTCATACAGACTACTAACATTCCTTAATCCACGAGCTTCTATTCTAACACTCCTAACACTCCTTAATCCACCACCTTCTCTTGTGATCTTTGTATAGATAGAAACTAGTGATATAAATCTTTTGCTCGAGCCTATCTTTGCTCGAGTTTACTTATTGAAGCCCGATTGACATCGAGTGTACCATCCGCTTCATGCCGTGGAGGATTGGCATGAAGCAAAGGTACACTCAAGTGTGTCAGATCGACGAAGAAAATGCTAAGCAAAGGTTTAATGCTTCATGTACGTAAGACTAGCCTTTAATGAAGACATAGAACTAGAATCAAGTAAAATGATCGATTTAAGGAAATGCTAAGCAAAGGTTTAATCCCAACATAGAAACAAAATAGAATCAAGTAAAACTTTCTTTTTGGATTGTTGTAAAAATGCGCTTTTAGCAAAATTTCAGAATTAATCCAACAAAATTAATTAGCATTAAAGCATAATTCCTAAAGAATTTAACACTCCTTAATCCACCAGCTTCTCTAAGGAAATGCGAGGAATCACAGACGGTTCTTAATAAGAACCGCCTGGATTAAACTCTCACCAATAAAAGGTCTAGCGATTAACAAAGGTACGTATACATTATTCCAACATATTGATTGATGATATTATGTGCTCTCGTATGAGAGTAGCTAAAGAACAAGTTTTGCCATCTCAATCCTATTGTCTATACTCTTCATTAAATGAATATGATAATATAAATTCAAACTATGAGCTCTAAACAATACTTTGCTTAACTGTCAAATGATCTCAACTCATAATCTAAAAACAGATTAAACTTCCAATCAAACAGAGGTTGACTACAGAGATCAAGATGGCAAATGAAAAGTTGAATGAGCTCATACTGCACTATAGAAGAATCACAAACTAGTCAATACAACCTGATCAATTTGCAATAGAACTATGAGCTCAACCGAAAGTAACCAATTAACAAGACATCATATTGACAAGAGTAAGTAATACAATAGAGCTCAAGTATGAACTAACTATCACATTCAATCTCAAGATAAGATGAGTTCATCACAGAGCATGTCAACAAAGCCCACCGATCAATTTGTAATATCTTCAGATAGACTCTTAAATCGTAACTAATATGTATCAAGGTATCAACTAGCACCGCAAATATAAATATAAATATAAATATATATATATATATATATATATATATATATATATATATATATGCAAAGATCAACCGAATCGCCACAGAGGAGCAATACTCACAGAGAGGATGCCGACAAGAACTCACGGTGCATAGACACTATTCCAACATATTAATTGATGATATTATGTGCTCTCGTAAGGAGAGTAGCTAAAGAACAAGTCTTTGCCATCTCAATCCTATTGTCTATACTCTTCATTAAATGAATATGATAATATAAATTCAAACTATGAGCTCTAAACAATACTTTGCTTAACTGTCAAATGATCTCAACGTTAATCTAAAACAAATTAAACTTCCAACAAACAGAGGTTGACTACAGAGATCAAGATGGCAAATGAAAAGTTGAATGAGCTCATACAGACTACTAGAAGAATCACAAACTAGTCAATACAACTGATCAATTTGCAATAGAACTATGAGCTCAACCGAAAGTAACCAATTAACAGTACAACATATTGACAGTAGCAAGTAATACAATAGAGCTCAAGTATGAACTAACTATCACATTCAATCTCAGTATAAGACAGAGTTCATCACAGAGCATGTCAACAAAGCCCACTGATCAATTTGCAACTAGCACTGCAAATATATATATATATATATATATATATATATATATATATATATATATATATATATATATATATATATATATATATATATATATATATATATATATGCAAAGATCAACCGAACTGCCACAGAGGAGCAATACTCACAGAGAGGATGCCGCACAAGAACTCACGGTGCAAGGAGGAGGCCAGTGCAGGGGAGGAGGCCGATGCGGGGAGGAGGGAGGTGGGGGAGGAGGTCGACACGGGGAGGAGGACGGCGTGGGGAGAAGGCCGGTGCAGAGGGAGGAGGCCGACACGGGGAGGAGGACGGCGGCGTCGAGGTCGGAGGCGCCAATGTCTGGGCGGTGACACGGGAGGAGGACGGGCGCGCCGAGGTCGAAGGCGCGACGCGGCTTACTACGAGGAGGTGAACGGGCGCCGAGGTCGGGGCGGCGGCACCGAGGTCAAGGGCGCCGAGGTCGGGGCGGCGGCGAGAGGTCGGGGCGCCAATGTCGGGCGGCGGCGCCGAGGTCATAGTCGGCGTGAAGGCGAGCCCTAAACCCTAGAGGAGGCGAACGAGCGCGAGAGCGTAAGGGCGGGAGAGGAAGTGAGAAGTGAGAGGAAAACCCTAGCGCTTCCCGCTTATAAAGTATATCACGCACGGTTTGTAATAAGAACCGCTCAGGATATATATATCACAGACGGTTCTAGAAACAGAACCGTCTGTGATATGTAATGTTCAGTGATATTATTATCACGAGCGGTTGTATTATAAAACCGCTCGTGATAGCCCAAAACCTCGATGACAATTTATGATATCCCGACAAAACATAGTGAACTCGGTGAGACATAAATATCCCGACAAAACATAGTGAACTCCGTGAGACAAGTATGATGACAATTATGACAAGTCCATATATATGAATTCTAACCGGTGACAAGTATGATGACAAGTCCATAACAAGTTCATAACACATTTGACTTCATAATTTCATATCTAATTCAACTCAACTCCAAATCAAGTGAAACCAATTTTGATACTCCACATTACAATGTACGCCCACACATTGACATCAATATCAAATATGACAAGTCCATAACAAGTTCATAACACATTTGACTTCAAAATTTCATATCTAATTCAACTCAACTCCAAATCAAGTGAAACCAATTTTGATACTCCACATTACAATGTACGCCCACATTGACATCAATATCAAATATGACAAGTCCATAACACATCAACACATGACAATTTCACGCTGACATCAAAATATATGAGAGATTACAAGTCCATAACACATGATGTTATGGAATAAATTAATTACATTGGAGTAAATTCTTAATTAAGATATAGGCCTTTCGTGATGATCGACGCAAGATATAGCTAGCTTCCTCACCGGGTTCTTCCTCGAGCATAATGCCGCTTCCAAAGGAGGCAACTCGTCAAATTGATTGTATTCTTCCTCGCCCACTACATTCTCAACTCCGACAATCCTCCTTTTTCCATGAAGAACTACGTGGCGCTTCTTATTTGCCGGTCGGTTACATAGAAGACTTGAACAACTTGGTTAGCCAAGACGTAATGGTTCGCCTTTGTATCCGACATCGCTCGAGGTCCACGGTAGTGACACCGCATTTGTCGACCTTCACCGTGGAGATGGACCCAACGGCACCAAATAGGGGATCTTGAAAAGCACGTAGTCCAGCTCCCATATCTCCTCTATTTGCCCATAGTAGGAGCTCCTCATCCCATCGGCATCGAATGCATCTATGCGACACCGCTGCTCGGATCAGGCTCTTCCTATCCCGAAGCCGCCAGATAAAATGTGTACCCATTTATGTCGATCCTTGCCATGCGACAATTGTAAATTGTGGCCCTCGTACAACCATAGCGCGTATCATCACTTGATGACCTCCTAGTGATTCGCACCTTTAACCATTCGTTGAACCGACGGTTGTGTTTCTCGTGATCCAAACCTCCGATCGGTCTCGATTCGCTGGCGCACCATGTCTTTGTGCTCGCCGATGTACGGGACACTTGGGTCATGTGTTGCAAGACCATGAAATGGGCTTGAGCGACGTATCCAGATCGGGAGTTATTGATTTCCTTCCGATGGTCCCGATACCATCCATCTCCCCTCATGGCGAGATAGAGGCACACCTATCGGTTCCACTCGAGCCATGTAGTCGACGCAGAACTCAATGACCTCTTCGGTTGCATAACCTTCGATGATGCCGCCTCCTACGAGATCGATTCCGCACGTAGGACTTGAGAATTCCCATGTACCTCTCGAACGGGTACATATGACGAAGAACACAGGTCAAGATATCTTTATCTCTCACAAGGTGAACAATGAGATGGACCATGATATCGAAAAATGACGGAGGGAAATACATCTCAAGATGACATAGAGTGGTCACCACCTCGCCCGCAGCAGAGCATCTAGTCCTTGGGGATCAATGATCTTTCGAGCAATTGAGTTGAAAAATAACACAACCTCAAGATTGCCACTCGGACCTTGTTCGCAAGATACTTCTAATTGCAAAAGAAGCATTTGTGTCATCAAGACATGACAATCATGAGACTTCATACCAATTAATTTCAAATCTTGCATAGAAACAAGGTTCTTAATGTTAGCGGAGTAACCAGATGGGACTTTCACTCCATGCAAGCTCGCACGCTTCATTTCTCTCGCCTTGATAGAGTGTAGCAAGTCGGGGAAGGTACGCTCATCTCCAGACGGTCTCTTCCGTGCTAACTCAGTCCTTATGTTCATATCAACCAAGTCACTGCATTAACACCATCCTTTGTTTTGCCACTAATGTTCAAAGAAGAGACCAATCAAGCTATCACATACATTCTTCTCACGCATGACGTCGATGCAATGGCGAACTTCTAAGTGCTCCCAATAAGGCAAGTCCCAAAAATTGACCGCTTCTTCCAGATGTTCTTCTCACGGGTTCTTAATTTACGCCCCTTCCCAAGCACAACATCGATATCCTTAACCATATCATAGACCTCTTTCCTCTAAAAGCCCTTTGAGTGAATCGCTCTCCTTATTTCCGTCGAATTGTTTTTTCATCTTGCGGTATGGGTGACTCTCGAAGGAACCTACGGTGACGATATACACGCTTTATGCGAAGTTGTTCACCATACACTCTCTGTAGCATCTAAGCAAGTGTGGATGTGCTTTGGCTCCTTTTGTATCGAAGCTCGACAGTTACCAAGGGCGGAAAATCATTGATGGTGCGTAACAACATGGCGCCAGAAGTGAAGTTCTCTCGCTTGTACGCATCCCATACCTGCACCCTTCGCTCCACAAAGGTCACAAGATCTTCCAAAGAATGGTGCTAGGTACACATCAATATCATTCCCTGTGTTGCTTCGCCCTTGGATAAGTAGTGACATCAAAATGTACTTCCGCTTCATACACGTACCAAGGAGGAAGGTTGTACATACATAGATTCACGGGCCGTGCTATGTCGGCCGCTCATGTTACCGAAAGGATTCATTCCATCTATACTCAACCCTAACCTTATGTTCCTTGTTCCAAGACCGAACTCTTGAAGCTCCGATCGAAGTTTCTCCACCGGGCGTAATCAGAGGGTGTCTTAGCTTTCCATCTCTCTTACGCTCCTCGAAAGTGCCAACGCAGCAATCTTGCCTCCTTTGGGTTCAAAATAAACGCTTCAAACGTGGGATCACAGCAGATACCACAACATCTTAGCAGAGGTCCTTGCTTCACCTTAGTAGTATTCGACGCTTGTATCGGGATGCTTTGCACACGGGACATACATGCATGTCTACATACTCTTTACTGAGAGGATACAATCGCTTGGACATGCATGTATTCTTTCTACTTCCATTCCCAATGGACAAATAACCTTCTTTGCTTGATAGGTGGTCTTTGGGCAACACGCTTCTCCGGAAGGATGTCCGCTAGGAGACCTAACAATGCCGTGAAACTCTTATCGACCAACCATTGCTTGCCTTCAATTTCAGCAGCTCAAGCACGGTTGACAACCTTGTATATTCCGCTTGCAACCAGGAACAAAGGTCTCACCGAGTCCTCCCTTAAGCCCTCGAATTTACAAAACTCTCTCATCAGTAGTTCTCTTCGCGATCGCGTAGCATCCGATCCAGATTGTCATCGTGTGACCTATCCTCATCAAAAGCAAGATACCCACATCCCGCATATCGTTGACTTCTTCGGCGATGCCGCCATTACTAACTTCATGTGTAATAATCTGCTCTTCACCGTGGATCGTCCAACATGTATACCCTTTTTGAAACCCTTCAATCAAGTGCGCTTTATTTGCGCCGTTGTTAAACATCTTCAGATTACGCAATCAATGCATGGACAAGACATAAAATTTATCCTTCTTCAACATATCCCGCCAATGGCTCTTCTAAAAGCAACCACGCCATTAATGTACTCTTGACTCACACGGTTCTGCTGCACATCCGCCGATCCATCTACACTACGCATGTAACAAATTAGTGTCAAAATTGATTAGCGATTAATTTATAGCAAACATAAAGGGTTATAGATCGTTACCCTCGAGCTCACGAAGAAAATACGATTCCTCTCCTTTCCTTCTCCTCTCTAAGGTGGCGAATGGGGAGGAGGCGGTGTTGGAGGCGCTTAGGGCAAGGGTCCAACCTTCTCCTCTCTAAGTGGCGCAATGATAATTATTGATTATCTCGCATGATTGTTGATTAGATACGAGACAAAAGACAAGAGGAAGATCCTAATAACTAGTAAGTTGGTCCCGCAATTGCGCGGGTATCCGCTTTGATATAATTGAAACAATAAACCACCGTGATGACGCTTTCTTCATGGATATAAATGGAGGAAATATAAAATAGATCATTGCACATGTGACTTATCTTGGTGTGTCATAAATTCTTCTTTTTAATCTGTTCTAGAAAACTACTCATGAAATTAGTTCTCGATTAAGACTTTCACTTCTTTGCACGCATTTACTGCTTTTGTCTCATCGCTGCACAAAGGAATTACACCAGATTAATTAAAGGCTACATGTTTTGCTTTTCATTTTCTCGAATTAGGGTCCATCAAATTGAGAGCTAGATGTACGCTTTTTCCTTTTCCCATCAAGTATTATTAATTGAAACTTAAACCCTATGCTTCCGATTAAGGAATACAACAAAGAAAACAAAACATTAGGGTCTATGTACGAGTAGCAAAATAAGGGAAATTCACTAATCAATAGAGTGGATAAAGGATAATCAAGATACTTCATCTATTTAATTAGAGGAGGAGCCGCAGTTGGAGGAGCTAGGCAGAAAGTGGCCCGCACTGGGAGGAAGCTAGCTAGCAGATCTAAGTGGAGCCCAAGCAGGGGCGGTTGATTATCCAAACACGCGCAGAGGCAGCAAAGGCAGAGGCACACGCCGGCAAGGCGGCAAGGGACACAGCAGCGGCGCGGCGCAGAGGATGTGTCACGCCAATTTATACCAAATAGGATATCACGACGGTTCTTAATAAAACCGCTCGTGATAATTAGTTATCACGAAGGTTCTCGTCGAACCGCTCAGATAATATCGCTGCACGGTTCGCTCGAACCATCGTATAATATCACGAGCGGTTCTCACTAAAACCGCTCGTGATAATCCCCACAATCACGCATGGTCCTTATTAAGAATCGCTTGTGATATATACGCACGGTTCTATAATAGAACCGCTCGTGATTGGGATTATCATGACGGTTTGTGAATAGAACCGTCGTGTAATATCACAGACGGATCTATTCACAAACCGCTCAGGATAGATGACTATCACTGACGGTTCTAAAAATACCGTGCGTGATAGGCTTCGCCACCCGCAATAAGTCATATACCCAACACAGACGGTTCCAAAGGAACTGTCTGTGATGGGGCGTCTACTATAGCCTGTTTTGTAGTAGTGATAATGCATGCAAGGATAAATCAAAGGAATGCTTATTGGTTGAATTTGCATGAAGCAAGGTTTTCTTTAAATATTTGCACTAAGTTCTAAAGCAGTTATTCTATAACTAAAATTCATTTTATAAATTCTCAAGTTTTATAGTAGGATAACCTCCATATGAAATATGGTGATGGATACCCTCCTATCACATGACTAACTATCCAATTTCCCAATTGGATAAACTATCCAAAATCATTTGTCAAAATCTTTTGAAATGAAAACCAAAGTCTAACTTTGAGTGGCCCTGCTCAGCACGTCCATGATCGTGGACATGGCTATTCGAATAGTTTTACATCCTACAGAGGTTGTACAACTTTACCCACAAGAGATAATCAACTTTCACTGTCGACCATGACATGCTACTGAAGGCGTGCGATGACATGATTATCACAAGGCTTTTACAGTGCGCCATTACAAAGTAGTTATGCCTCGCTAAGGTTTTGCTTCTTTTGAATTGAACCATCCACCGGATTTAAGCCCCCTGTTGCACCATGTGGGAATACATAAAAGTAGGTCATTGTGACACCCACGCAACCAAGCACAACCACGGTGAAATGTTGCTAATTATTTAGCCTAGTCCTCCCCGCTCTGGACTTGTGGTAATATGGTAGAGCTTAGCAAAAGCAGCTCTCAGGCCGGTCCTTAATTGACTGGGCAACTTCCAAACAGAAACTCTAGGCATCGAACATTCCTATATCGACCCCGTGCATAAACTTGCACCTGCCAATTATCCATTTCGCCCAAGTCTAAACCATTCTTTTATTTTATTTTTCTTCTAAAAATCATTTGCAAAGCTTATATGGCATAGCAATGCCATAGACTCAATTTTAAACAATAGTTGAACTTTTGGCTAAATTCCCAAATTCAATATTTTTTGTCTAACTAGGCATATATTTTTTTTCCAAAGTGTTCTAGTTCATACTATTGCATAAACTAGGTTTTCTTCTAAGGTGTCAAGGTATATTTGATTTAATGTCAAAGATTGGTAGTACAAATGATTTAGGCATAACTATAAATTTAAAACAGGAGTTTAAATTAAACTAAATATAAATAAGCATAAAGTAATAATTTAAAACAGAATTTAAATAATTTGAAATAATGGGATCAAATATTATCAAAGGATGTGACTTTCCTTGCTCAAAAGTCTGGTCGTTGAGTAATTCTGGTTCTTCGGACTCGTCGAAATCTATCCGTGAAAATAAGCCAAATTCAAATAAAATTGAAATAAACTCCAAATTAAATAACTTTGGTTTAGACAGCTAGATTATGATTTTATATGAATTTAGAAATTTAAATCATAAAAAACAGAGCTCATATGAAGGAGAACGAGTCCTCGGAAGGTTTAAATCTAAAGAAAATACCCTAAATTCATTCTCTAGAATTATTTATTTTTTCTAAAGGAGAATCTAATTACTGTGCAAGCATGACGTCAGTGAATGGATTTCAGATTTTAATTGAATTATTTTCCTACTGGAAAACCTCAACAGTCTATGACATGTGGGCCTAGGGTCCATGGACGAGGTCCACGATTGCATTTAGTCTATGGTGAACGCGGCTCTAGGGAATAGTGAATGCGTGCGCTGGCGGGATGCCCTCGTGGCTGATGATGTGTACACTGACTGAGCTGAAAAGGGTTACGTGGCCACCATGTGGCACTGACGTGGCGTACCACGTCATGCCAGCGAAGGGCGGCTCTCGGGTCCCCATGGTCACCTTCGCTTCGCGCCACGACGACACTAGTGGGTGGTACCAAGATGAAGAGGGCGACGCGGTGAGCCTGGTGCTCTAGGTTTCGTCGACGGGGAGTGACAGAGTTGCCTACGGCGAGGTAGAAGGCGGTAGCAATGATCGGTTCAAGGCGGCGAGATGAGGTTTCGATGAGGCTCTAGCGGAAATAGCGTGCGCACGAGACGAAATGCAGGACGATGAAGCTGTTGGCGTAGAGAGGGACGGCAGAGCATCAACGTTGGCGGTGAATTTGACAGAGCTAGGGTTGGCGGTGGAGGAGCTTTGAGTTTCGATTCCGGTGAACCTAGGGCACTAGAGGTGGAATGGTTTAGGGGAATAGAATGTGTAGAGGAAGGCGATGCTAGTGCCCCCTTTTATAGGACAAGGGCGAGGCTGAAGTGTCGGGGACGTGGGTGAGGTCCTCAAGCTGGCGCGGTGGCGAAGTAAAAGCTGAGGAAATGGGGGTTTAAGCAAGAAGAAATAGGCACCATGAGTGCAGGAGAGAACGTGGGTGCTAATGCGCACGTCCACGCGAAGTAACAGGCGCATTAACGCACGCAAACTAACTGAAATGGCGGTGGCGTTGGCTCGGGTGGGGATGGGGATGATAAATGAGGCCAAGCAGTCAGTGAGAGAGAAAGAGAGGGTAAGGTGAGGTGTGCTGGTGTGGGGAGAAATGGGCCGTGTGGGCTGGGCGCAGAAAAGAAGAAAATGGCCGGATGAATTAATTCCCAGTCAACTGTTAGACTCGTTTGACCGAGCCCGACCTTATTGACTTGATCTAGCCCAACCACCTAGCTGCACCATGCCACACCAGGCTCCGACCAGGCTCAGCTGCAACCACTAACCAGTGGGCCCCATTGGTCAGGGCCTTCTTCCTCCTCCCGTTGGCTTCTTGCAGAGCGAGGTGCCACGTCATCGCCAAGACTGAGTCAAGACCGGCGACGCTGCGCCGCAAGACCGCCCAAATCGGCCAGTCCCCAAGCATCCCCAGCTAACGTCGCTCCCATCCCCATCAATTCCCTGGGTTAAAACCCCCTCGGCACCCTCTTTTCTCCCCACTCCTTCTCTTGGTGGCAGAGAAGGAAGAGGCCATTGCTAGCTCTCTACTTAGGTAAGCTCTGCACCACTTGTCCCATAACTTCTACCTTCCATGCCATTCCCATTTTTTCTAATGCACGACTTTGTTCCCGTTTGTAACTCTCGGAACACAACCGTGCTCTCGGTGGCCTCAAAGCGT
This sequence comes from Phyllostachys edulis, assembly GCA_036346405.1. Taxonomy (NCBI): domain Eukaryota; kingdom Viridiplantae; phylum Streptophyta; class Magnoliopsida; order Poales; family Poaceae; genus Phyllostachys; species Phyllostachys edulis. The sequence continues at coordinate 193,036 of JAYEVD010000478.1, forward strand.
GCCCCGAAGGCCACCATTGTGTCTTCCTCATCTCCAGTAGGTATTGTCCTCTCTTATGCACGTCACCTTGTGCCTTAAGGTATAATAATCATTTTCCCTCAACTCATTTGTCGGATTGTTCATAGGAGCTCAAGAATTTGGACCATGCCCCTTTTGTCGGTCGAAAAGACTATTCACAGTCCATTGTCGATTTGGTGAGCCATTTCTCGATTGCTTGCATCTACACCCTATCTACTGCCCCCTGGACCTCTTCCAACCCTTCTTTGTTGTTCTCATGGTGTAGGGTGGCTTCACCTCGTGAACTAGTGCACCGCCGAGGCCATTGTCGACGTTGAGCCTCTATCGAGCTTCCCTCGCCATTCCTTCCATTTGGTAAGCTTCACTGAGTCATAGTATAGCTTGTCCATGCATTCCTTAGCTCGAAAAAAAACTAGGTTATGACATGCTCTTAGGGTCAGAGGTCACCGCTTGCCGGTCAGTCGGCTAGCCACCGCATCGCCATCCCAATCGTCACCACCACCACTAGTAGATGCGCAACACTATTAGGAGTCTATTCCGGGTCTTGGTCAGCGCCGCCATGGCGTGTAGCACCGGCAAGCCACTGGGCAAGGATGCGGCCGGAAGCTCCCTGTTGTCGGGGCATCCGATAAACCCTGTAGTGGTTAGATTAGGGTAAATCCTGATTAATTAAAGCTAATGATTGCTTAGGTTAAGTAATGGTTGAATTAAAAGGCTAATGTCTCTATTACACGTGGGCCCTCATGAATAGGAAATGTGAGGTTTTAATATCAGTTTACGCTAAGTGAATGACATGTGGGACCGGCCTTTAAGTGGTTTAGCTCACGGGCCGTTGACTAGTGGACCAATGCATTAGAGTCCGATCCATGGACTGTTTCGTGCACCGAGTCACTCACATTACGGCCCTACTTGTCAGTTTGTTTTATTTTGGAATTAAAATGAAAAACATACTATTCACTGGACCCCACAAGTCAGTGTCTGGATAGGTCTCAGTATAAAAAGTATAAAATGCTTTAGAAAATCCGGAAATCAATTATTTGAACACCGAAAACTCCTTTAACCTCAAAATTGCATAACTAATACATTCTAACTCCAAAATGAAATTTAATGTAAAATAGGTTTCAAACTTGTCCCTATTCCAGAAAATATAGTTTTTGGAAATTGATCCAAAACAGAATTATTTTCACACTAGAAAAGGCTGTTAAATTTGAAAATTCATAGAAAATATTTCTGAACTCCAAATGAGATAAACCAAGTTATTTTGGTCTTATAATTTTATTATCTATTTATCTATGTAATCCTTTCCCTCACCACTACTCTACAAATTTTTACCAAATAATTAAATTCGGACAAATAGTGGCGAAAACACTGCTTTTAAAGATTTTCTAAAAACTGAATTTCAAATTGCTATAACTCTCACATACTAACTCCAAATGAAATAATTCTTTCACCTCAATTCATCTAAAATCATCATATAGCTATTGTAGAAAATTCATGCATTTTTTGAGTAATTTGAATTTTATAGTATTTCTCGGTGTTTATTCGATGTTGTTAATTCTTTAGAGTCCGAAATGATTGACGTAGATTCCTTCACCACCAAGAGTGAACAACTTGACTTCCAGCAAGGCAAGCATCATTTGAACTTTTTTTTTGCATCATATTGATCCCAGTTTTAATAAGCTAGTGTTTGAAATGCAATGATATTGCTTGCATGCTATTTTTGTATAAATGTTATGTTATGAGTAGTTAGTTATGTCCTACACTTGCTGGCTATCCTTGATAATTCCATTATATATATATGCTTAAGCTAGATACTTGTGATGATTTTTATTGTGTGTTGAGTGCTTAGCCATTGCACTCTAGTATACGCATTAGATCGATTGACAGGATTAGCTCATCAATTGTAGGAGACACATAACTTTTCTTATCTTCATTTTGTCCAGATCCTCGTATTTGGTTCTTGAGTCAAAAACTTTGCTATTTCAAAAGGTTTTTGGTCTAGGCAAGTACGTGATTGGTAGTGTGGGTGCTGTTATGCACGAGACTTGGGTATGTTGTTGTCTTGTCTGGACCATTAAGGACCGAGCCATGGGCTGTCATTCCAAGTAACCTTCATGTTATCACACGGGATATGGGTTGGTCGGTTAAGTAAGGGGAGAGTTTTATTGAGTTAAGTCCCAGGTGGTGTGAGGACATTTGTGTTCGATCATTTGTTCGCAGGACCCGATGCAATTTTCTATAATGTGCATGGGAACACTATTTTTCTTTATTTACATTGCATCGGTGTTTCCAACACAACTTGCGAGCCCACTTAGCAAACGCTATCGGTCGTTTGTACTAAGTTTGGGGTTCATCTCGCATAGGGGGATTTATCTCAATGGGGCTTTCTTGCTAAAAAGTACCGAATCTCGATTTCCCCGGCCGGCATACCTTAGGAAGTGTGTCATTATCCGGAGTCTTATGGGCTAATCGAGTCATCTGGGTAAAGTAGTACACCTCTGCAGAGTTTAATCTACACGGTTATGGTCATCACTTGGTTTGGGTGGCGTCATCGTTAGACTTGTAATTAAAATTTGACATGGTTACAACTTGGTTTCGACATGAATGGGATGTTCATGCATTTTAGTTTATCAAAGTGGCAGCCACTTTGGTATTGATTGATCTATATAATCATCTATGTCTTTTATACTTCATTTACAAAACAAATGTTTGCAAAATTGGCAATTTCAAACTAGATGATCTAGGAATGAAAATTGTTGTGTTTTCTGCAAAACTAAGCCACTATTGCCATCGTTTGAATATCCTCTAGCATAAATATTTTTTACTTTGTGTAAGACTTTCGAGTAAATTTGTACTTAACCCGGTTGCGGCAAATTCAAGTGAAGACGATACTACGCTCGATGAGTTCGTTAGCGTCGATTTAGGCGACGCTAATGAATAGTGTTGTTCTTTAACTCCCAGTCGGTTGCCATGGGTTATGGGGCGCACCATTCCTGGACCTTTTGGTTTATTTATATTGCTTCGCTGCTACTTATTGTTCTTATTTGAATTTGGCCGGTCGGCCGCTTTGTAATAGTTGTAGACTTAACTATTATGTTGTATGTCTTTTGGATTATCAATGTATGTTTGTTGTATGACTGTGATTGACGTTGAATGGGGGTATGGGCGTGTTGGTCGCTGATCTTGGGAGCTAACACGGTCACATACCAGCTGTTTTTTAATTCCCTTTTAACTCATTAAGTGTGGACTTAGACTGTTTGGAGAACGGCTATCATGTAGTGCTTGTAGAGAAGTAATGCACATGATCATCGGAGCTCTTATTTCGGTCGAGCCTTCTCACTTAGATGAGTTAAGTTGGAATTCATTTACTTGAGGCCCAGAGTTATTTCCATAAGACCGGGAAAGCCTTGGACTTACGGAAATAACCCGGGAGTCCTCACAGCGTTTGGTATCAGAGCCATACTAACTGTAGGTTAGAAATAGCACTGGTGTTAGTGTTAGCATGTCTTTTGAGCAAAGTATTTTGAATTATCAAATTAATTTCAGAAAGTTAAGTTATGAATCTCTTTTATTCCTCATCCATCTTAGAGTCATTTTCTTACCCTACTCTCATTTGGTTTTATAAACTAATTCTTTTTCTTATCTTGTCCTTCCTATCTTTAGATGAGTCATCAATACCTCGTCAATGAGACCCAAGCTGAAGATATTGATGGATACCCAGCGCTACGTCGAGATATAATATGGAGGGCCAACTTCACGTACCAACCAATGTACTCCATCTACCGCCACGACAGAGGACCAGGGATGGAAGAATACCTGCCTGTAGCCAACATCATCGCCAAGTGAGTAACATGAAGCATACCATATGGTTTTCAGGCAGGTGGCACATTGGAGGCCACGACATTGCAGGCAGTGGCTCATGTGGCCATGAGCCATCTTAGTCATGACCCGACGGAGTTAATTTTGCAATACAAAAGAATATCATAGACGGTTCCTTAGGACAAACCGTCTGTGATACATCAGCTATCACTAACGGTTTCATTTACAAACCATCTGTGATAGTCTGCATCATAGACGATTTAAAAACCGTCTATGGTGACCTCATATCATTACTGACCCATAAACTCAGACGGCTCACAAAACCGTTTGTGATGACGTTTTTGAACCGTCTGTGATGATATTTTCTGCAATTGTGTCAATTTCTAACCAAATGGCCAAGATTCATATTTTCCCAAGCACGAAGTTCCACAATATCACAATTATTTCCACTCGCCTTAGTCTAAATCTATTCCCACCGTATTGGTTAAGTGCGTCACAAGCCATCAACGAGTAACAACATATAACACATAGTTTTTACACAGAGTTCCATAATCACTTAGTCAAGTTTAGATTTTATAACTCAAAATGATATCAATAACCCGTTGCATGGCTAAACAGACTATTCATGTCTAACCAACTCACGTTGGTGCTATAATAATACCAACTAATAATTAACCAAGCTAGGGTGACAAAAGATCGTGGTAATACAACGAGCGAAGTGGATATAATCAAATGGGAGAATAGCTAATCCCAAAACATTTAAAGAATTAAATACTTGAAGTGATATGCAATAATTTGAATCAAAATTTTTGTAACATCGGAAATTTCCATTTCATTAATGAAAAATTTAATTAATTTCCTTGAATTTTCTTATTTTTTTAAAAATCCCTATTTATTTTAAAGCCAAAATAATTTATTTGCAATTATAAATACCAATTTTAAGATGGAAATATTTTATTTTAGTTCAAAATATCTCAGGGAATTTCTGTGAATCTTTCTAGAATTTTTGGACTCTATTTGCTATTTTCTAAAAACCTATTTTCTAAAAATCAAATAAAAACCGGATTTCTCTTTGGGCCAAATCCTTTTCCAGCGCCCGCTCTGGCCCATGCAGCCCAGCCGCACATGCATCCAGCCCAGCCGCCTTCCTCCTCTCCACCACGCTAACAGGCGGGCTCGCCCTATCAGCTCCTTCCTCCTCAAGCCACGTGAGTGCCACAACCATTCTTGCCTCTCTCGTGCATAAATGCATCCGTTTCTACTCCGCGATCATGCGCATTTACACCCACGATCTTCTTCCACTCATATGCACACTCAATCGGTCATTTCCCACCTTTACTCTCATTGAACCATCGTCGTGCCAGCTTAAAACCACCGCGCACATTCTCTCCACCTCGGCCATCCCCTCGCCCTTTAAAAGAGAGCACCTCCTTCGAAATCTTCCCCTCATCTCGCCACCATAACCCTTTCGTCTAAAGATGGTGCAAACAGATTTGCTGTAAAAGTAAGCCTCTTATTTAGCATCAACATCATAGTTTAGAGATCCAATGACATGTTTTTATGTTCCTTTTCCAGACCTACTTCGTAACAAATATGGAGCCTATAAAATTCGGGGAGTTTACGTCATTGGTTCTAGAAGGTCTTGGATATAAAAGGTATTCACTTATCAGGTACAATTTTTCGCCCACTAAATTCATTCTATGGGCAACATTATTGACAACATCCATTGTCTCAATAGACTCCTAGAGTGCATATTAATATTGGGTTTGTCAATTCACATTTACTTTACTTTGATATCTGAAATTTTCTCGATAGATTGCTTTCGTAAAACTGGAAAACTTATGTGGCCTCACCTTTACCTGCCGTTGCATAAGAATACACGATTACCATAATGGTTTATCTATCGGCTTAGGTACCCACGTTTTCGAGCTTCTTTAACATTCATTTCATTTCCGGTTCCTGTTCATTATGCCTATCTACTACTAATTTGTACATGTTTCAAATGAGTTCGTTTCACTTCCGTTTGCTATTCATTATTCCTATCTAATGCTGGTTTGTACATATTGCACCTCAATATTAATATACTTATATACTACTAGGTTATCTATTGTTTGTGGAAAACTCACACGTGGAGTTACAATTATCTAAATATGAACCTAAACACGGTATGTGCACCTAATGATGATCTGCGTTGATACCATTGAAAAAGAAGAAGAAAACTATATGTGTAGCCCCGTAACCTCGCCCACACACACGTAAGAACATCTTCAAGCCATTTAGAAACTTACATTATATAGAAACCACACGACAAACGGTAGATATTATTTTTTCACACATATCATCACTCACTACCAAAAAAAAAAAAAACCGGTGCACACATAAAAATACTTGTTTTCCTCTGCCCTAACACCAGTTGTAGCCACGCCATTAGCGCGACTTTCATTCTAGTTTCTATAATAGAGGAACGTAAGACTCACAGCTGATTAAACTGAACAAATATGTTCATTATTAGTTTATTAATTTTAGTACCACAAATTTTATTTAGTATACTTTACAATGACCTACATTACAATTTCTCATATATTCTAGTAATATATTACTAGGGTTAATAAAATTTAGTATTATGGTTAATACTCCCTCCAGTGCCTAATAAAAGTCGTTTCTAACATTGGCACACTCTTAAGGGCCCATCTTGACCATTAATTTATATTACAATATGTTTTGAAGAAATCACAAAAATCATATATTCTGAAACTATAACTCGTGATGAATCCAAAACACCAATTTCGTGTGGTCAATTAATCTATATATATATTGGGATCTACCGTTGCATAAGAATACATGATTACCATAATGGTTTATCTATCGGCTTAGGTACCCACGTTTTCGAGCTTCTTTAACATTCATTTCATTTCCGGTTCCTGTTCATTATGCCTATCTACTACTAATTTGTACATGTTTCAAATGAGTTTCTTTAACGTTCGTTTCACTTCCGTTTGCTATTCATTATTCCTATCTAATGTTGGTTTGTACATATTGCACCTCAATATTAATATACTTATATACTACTAGGTTATCTATTGTTTGTGGAAAACTCACATGTGAAGTTACAATTATCTAAATATGAACCTAAACACGGCAAAGGCACCTAATGATGATCGCGTTGATACCATTGAAAAGAAGAAGAAAAACTATATGTGTAGCCCCTAACCCTCGCCCACACACACACAGAAGAACATCTTCAAGCCATTTAGAAACTTATATTATATAGAAACCGCACCTGACAAATGGTAGATATTATTTTTTCACACGATCATCACTCACTACCCAAAAAAAAAACCAGTGCACACATAAAAATACTTGTTTTCCTCTGCCCTAACACCTGTTGTAGCCGCGCCATTAGCTGAGTTTCATTCTAGTTTCTATAATAGAGGCATGTAAGACTCACAACTGATTAAACTGAACAAATATGTTCATTATTAGTTTAATAATTTTAATATCACAAATTTTATTTAGTATACTTTACAATGACCTACATTACAATTTCTCATATATTCTAGTAATATATTACTAGGGTTAATAAAATTTAGTATTATGGTTAATACTCCTCCAGTGCCTAATAAAAGTCGTTTCTAACATTGGCACACTCTTAAGGGCCTATCTTGACCATAAATTTATATTACAATATGTTTTGAAGAAATCACAAAAATTATATATTCTAAAACTATAATTCGTGATGAATCCATAACACCGATTTCGTGTGGTCAATTAATCTATTTAATTCATCGACGGTCAAAGCTAAAAAGTTTGACCGGCAAAGATTTTAAGATAACTTACATCTGCAACGGGAGATAGCAATTTAATTCCCTCGCAAAAAAGGTCGCAATTTAATTATTATGAAAAAATAAACATTTGGTGATGTTTCTCTTTCATCTTAGAACGCCATTTTTTTAGCACGTACGCATGCTGAGCCTTTAGAAATTATTGTGATAACCAGGTAACCAACTGCGCGCCCATCCAGAAACAAAGTTGAAAAACATCATTTATCACAAATATGTATTGGATAATTAATTTCAACATTAGAAAATTATAAATATACAATATTATAAGTAAATAATAAGTACATCTTCATTAAGGAACAAACAAATACAATTACATTTTTTTTTACAAATTTTGATCTTTACCACGAATTCCACATTTATTAGTTGAAGCCAACGTGGTTGGTTTGCACTTGACAAGAAATCACCAATGGTTGGCCATCTTGCAGTTGAGCCTCACCTCCACCGGCATCCCCTTGGGTGGGGTATGTTCCCCATCTTCACCATCGCCTTGGCGAAGTCCTCGCGAACGCTTCGCCGTCCGTGCTGTACATCTCCACCAGATCGTCCAGTGGCCCGCCGCCGTAGAGCGTCTGGTCGGAGGTGAGGAGCCCGCGCCGCGCCACCAGATCCTTGTAGTAGGCGTTGTCGAACCTCATCGGCGTGTGCACGTCGAACGGCGCCTTGGCGCCATCGTCACCGGCGGGCCTTGCAGCGGGCACTTCTGCTTCATGGTCTCTGCGAAGGAGGGTCGATGTTGTCGTCGCCGTCGGTGCCGTGGACGCGTCCCCTGTAACTCTGGCATCTGGCCATCCTGACGGTGTGCGCGCCGGAGAGAGCTGTCAAGTCGCTGGCGTCGAGGCCGCGCTCCCTGAACATGTCTACGAGCTTGGTGAGCTTGTCGCGAGGGGAGGGAAGGGCGTTGTCAGCGGCGTCCTTTCCGGCGTCGGCCCGCGAGTCCTTGCGGCCGAGCGGCACGTTCCAGGATGGACCCCCAAGCAGGCTGACGGCGTCGCGGGACGCGAGGGCGAGCACGTCGGCGCAGGAGACGGTGGCCGGGCAGTCGTCCTCGAGCAGGGACTTGATCTCGTCGATCACCTCGAAGCCGCGGAGGGAGTCGTTCGCCTCCGCGTGCCTCTCGCTGTCCCAACCATCCAGGAGAACGGAGCCATCGCACCCCTGTCATGTCGTTAATTTGTTAATTGTAATGCATAGGGATTAGCGTAAGAATAGAGGGCATTAGTGTCGTAGCCTAGTAGGTAATTGCAGGCGTACGTTGACGAAGCAGTCGTGGAAGAAGAGGCGGAGGACGGCGGGTGCCAGGCTCGGGTCGACGGTGACCTTGTGCGCCATCACCGCCCGCACGACGCTCTGCACGTTGGGGCACGTCTTGTCGTAGTACCTGGCCAAGAGCTTGGCGCTATTGGCGGTGGACGCGAGAGCAGCAAAGAGGAGCAGAGCGAGTGCAAACCAAGAGCTCCTGGAGGACGCGGCCATGGCTATTGATCGATATGCGAAGCGCCTATCAGTAATGTGCAAGGACTGAATGTTGCAAGATGGGAAGAAATTCAGAACGAGAGCTGTGGTATGGGCTATCAAGCAGGCAAGGAGATCAAGTGAGTTGCTTGCTACCGAGCTATGTTGCAGTGGATGATAGAGTGGGAAGCACGAGATGGAAGCATGCTTATATAGGGTTTAATTCTCCTTCCTGCGCGTACGCACTGCTTCTACCCGCGTGCGCGTGCGAACGCTAGACATGATCTCCGGTCTGCTTGGATGCCTCGTGCTTCTTGGCGAGAACTCTGACGAGGTCAGGACAAGAAGAAGTTTAAGAAAATGAAGTGAATTGACAAACTAATTAACTAAAACACGTACCTACTACTAGCTAGTGGGTGTTATTAACTTGAATCTTCTCTAACCGTATTTCGACCACATTATAAGGAGAGGAAGAAATGCACTGTGAGTAAAAGAAAGGTGGGCAAGGTCCGCTCATCTCACACGCTACTCACTGCTATTTAAGCCTCCGAGAGCGTCACCATCTCTCTAGATCCCCCTAGTTCCATCTCGCGCTTTCTCCGAGCTTATAGCTCTCTAAATCGCCGAGAACGAGTACGTCGTTCTCGACGCTGGTGAGCAAGCCTCACAGCGCCATTAGCTTTGGTGAGCTTCCTTGACCTCGCCACCTGCGTCACAGTGCGCTCCTTACCTCACCGATGCTCTTTCTGTGCTTGATGTAGCTCCGGGAACCCCGTAGCGTGAACGCGCCATCGTCTTCTTCACCTTCGGCGCATATACTCCATTTCGGACCTTCGTGATCCCGACGTTCTGGTGAGCTTAAACCTCACTTGACCATGTCATATCATACCCTATAATTCACTAACGCTTCTCCCACGGTTGATGTTGAGAGTCAGCTTATCGAAATATCACAGACGGTTTTTAACAAACAATCATCTGTGATACTTCACAGACGGTTTTCATAATGAACTGTCTGTGATACGACACCATATCACAGACGATTCCATAATAGAACCGACTGTGATAAGTCTCCTTATTAGTAGGAGCACGTTAGGGTTTGCGCTCTAACTCGTCACTCCCCAGCGCCTTTACTCTAAATGCTCTGCTCCTCCCCACTTGAGTGACCCGTCGCCGACGCCGCCCTTCTTCCGTCGCCGACGACAGAGACCACGGTGTTGGGTCACGGGTAGGCTACGATAGCTACAAACAAAAATTCTACCACGCGAACCAGATGCCAAGCAAGTAGATGATCACGATCGTTACCAATGACGCCAGCAGAAAGCGGCGGAAGAAGGGTTGGAGCGGCCGTCCAACGAAGAGTGCGTCGATGTAGTGGTCGTAGTCGATCGTCTCCTCCAAAGAACGTCTGCGGTTCCTTGTGAAGATCGCGGATCGTCCTCAAGCGCAACAATCGTAGTAGCGCCCACGGTATCCACACGCCCGTGGAAGGAACAACCGAACGCCGGTGTGCAAAGACCAAGTCGCACGGTGGAGCTCTCAAGAAGATGGCGGCTAGGGTTTTGGTGGTGTTTCACGATGCCTCCCAACAAGCCTCATGCACCTCCTTATATAGTGCTCGTGGACGGATCCTATCCGAACACGTATTTAATCGTATTCGATCGGGTTTGTTCCAACCCGTTAAGTGTGTGACCACAGAGGTTCATGTGTAGTTCGGTTGCCAGAGTCGGAAACCGTTTTCGACCACAAGTCATAGCGGCTCCTAGCAGAGCATATCGATTCCGAATACACACAAATTATATCGGACGAACCTTAATGCAATATGATCTACCACTGGTCTTCATCACTTACGACCGTGTCCTATCTCAGATCGACCGGTTCAGTATGTGGTCACGACGATTCAGTAACTCCTTACGACCGAGTTACGACCATTACAGTGATTACGTTCGACCCGCTTCACGACTAGCTCAGATTTGCATACGACCACCAGAATCGCTCGACCGAGCGACCTACTCGTGTATACTCCCTTTGCCTCACGATGTGCGGTTGAACTCGGGTGAGATGTTGTGTCATCCATGGGTATTCAATACTTTCTCGATCGAGTATCGATAACTTTACGTGGTCGAACACTTCGACTACTAGTGGCATGGCCATGCACTTTCTTTATCCGATCACAACGAGGGCCCGAGACATCTCTCTGTTATGTTAGGAGGGCAAATCCCATATCCCACCAAATCACATTCCTCTCCATGTTTCAGAGCATACCCGAAAGCTACCTTTATAACTACCCGATTCACGGTGTAGCGTTTGGCAACCCCTAAGAGTGCTCTTACACATGTAGGAAACCATGTTGATCTCATGTCGGGACCCAAATTACAATTCAGACCCTCAGTGTTCAACGACTAGCCGAGATCACGCTTAGTGCACACAAGTGGTAACAAAGGTGAAATCGATCCATACAATCGAATAATAGCATAAACGAATAATTTTGATTAATAAATAATGGTTTTGACCTTAAGGTCGAGTTTACAATTATTCAAGCCACGCAGGGCTAACAGATAAATAAACGGCAGCGGAAACAGAAACGGCAGTGGCGTCCCATCGATTCACCACAGGCAACCGACTGGGATCCAGACCTCACGATCAGGCACCTTCAAGATACTCATCCTCGAATGCTGGCGAAGACTCCTCCTCTGCTTGATTCGTCAAAACAAGCGTGAGTACACACCGTACTCGCAAGCCACACCACAGAGATGCAAAATATACATGCTGGCTTTTTACAAGGGAAAGGCATTCTGTGGCTCTTTTGCATAAATGCGACTTTTGCAATTGAATACAATTAATAGATTGAAAACAGGATAAAACAAATAGACAATAATAATTTGACAATTTATTTCACAAAGACGCACACGACCTAGACAATTTTAGCACATAGTGGATGATTTAAACCACACGGCTCCCTTCCCACACGCTTTTATGAAGATCTACCCTAGTGTGAAATCCCGAGCATTGTCCATAATCATGACGCGCTATTCAATAGTTTTACACTCTGCAGAGGTTGTACACTTTACCCACAAGATATAATTAGTGTAGCTAGCACTAATCATAACAAAGCATTTCGGACATTCATCTTACTATGCTAGGCCCGCCCCATACTGCATGTGGTCGCATGCAGGTGAGGCTCGGTTCAATGGCGCACATGGTGAGGTCCTTAATTGACCAAGGCAAGACTACCACAATCCCTAAGCACACAGACTTATCAAACCCATGCACACAGCTCCACCAAAATAGCACACACCCCATATCACACAAGATTCCACCACTTGCCTCGGTCCAAATCCTTTTACCACCCGTTGGTTTTAAGTACAACACATGCCATACAACACATAGTGCACACAGCTTTTATCACGTAGTTCCATATTCATTTAGTCAAATTAATACAAACAATCTACATGACAAGTGATTAAGTGGCATGGCTAAGCAATCTAATCGCACTAACCAACCCACGTTGGTGCTACACTATACCAACTAATATAACTAGGGTGACAAAGAATTTAGACATAGCAATTTACAAGGAAGGCATAACAATTAGGAATTTACATCTACACCCAAAAGCTTTCAAATAAATACTTGAATTAAGATGCGAGAATTTGAATTAAAATACTTTAATAAAGCGGGAAGCAAAATGGTCAAGGGCATAGCTTGCCTTGAAAAAGGTCTAGGAATTGATCTTGATCTTGGAAAGGTCCTTCTTCTTCAACTCTTCCAAAGAATACGTCAAGTCTACTCGCAAACGAGACAAACAAACAAACTAAATAAATAACAGAAGCAAATAACTCCAATAAAATAATTAAAAATCTCCAATAGATAGATCTGGATTTTAGACGAATTTAGAAATTTGAATGGATGAATTTGGAGTTAGGATGCAAAAGATATGGGGTTTCAAAGTTTAAATCTAAAGAAAACCCTAAAATTGATTTTTCGAATTCGAATTATTTCTTAACAGAAAAATCAGAATATTGCGTCAAGATGACATCAACATGACGTCAGCCCTGGGAATTTCGGAAAAGGAATAATAAAAAGAAAATCGACATGTGGGGCCCACATGTCGCTGGCACGGCCACGTGGACCAAGTCCACCGAGCCTCTGGATCGGGCCGGGGTGGCCTTTGGCGCACTAGCCTGCGGCGTGGCGGCGTGGCGCCCACGTGGTCTGCAGCGTGTGCCGCCGGAGGCGATGGCGACGAGATGGAGGGTGGCGTGGGCGGCGGCGAGCGGCGCAAGACTGGACCCAATGGTCCCATGAACAGCGGCGATCTGGTGGCGGTGGGTGGTACCAAAGGGTAGAGGGCGTTATTGCGAACCTATTGGTGCGGCTCCGGGTGGTCGGGGGTGACTGTGGTGGCCGGCGGCGAGGTTCAAGCGGCGAAGAGCTTCGGGTTTTGTCGGGCAGGCGCTCCGGTGTGGCTCCGGTGATGGCGAGGGGTTCTCGGGTAGCTCTGAAGGCGAGGAAGGCAGCGGTGCACTCCCCGGAGGCAATGCGTCACCGACGCGAGAGGATCGGAGTTTTAGGGTTCCGGTGACCGGTGACCAAAACTCCGATTGCGGCGGCGCAAGGGCTCGAGAGGGGCAATTGGTTTGGGGTTTTTGGAAAGGGTGCATGGCGATCCTCGAGGTGCTACTTATAGGGTCTAGGCGGCCTCGAGCGGCGTCTTGCGGTGGAGGTTGAAACCACCCGAGAAGGGCTCATGAGATAAAGGAGATAGAGACGAATTTGAATTTGAATTTTGTTTGAACGAGTCCGGGAGGATAGGGCTTCTAGAAGCGATCATCCGCAAGACAAAATCGGGGCGGTTGCGATATTGTCTGACGGAGCTTCATAAGCGGCAATGGCGACGCGGCAGCGGACGCGAGATTTAAGACCAAGTCGGGACGACGACGTTGCAGCTGGGCCCACGCGAGAGAGAGAGAGAGCGAGGTGCTTTCGCAAGTGAGATCTGAAAGGCCCGATCCCTGATCCAACGGCGAGGAATGAGTGGGCGAGTGAAATTTGGCTGGGAAAGGAGTTGGGCAGAGAGATTCGCCCGATCACTATTCGGAGATTTAAATACCTTTTTCTTTTTAAGAAAATACCAGAAATCCAAATAAGCAATGGAAATTAGCAAATGAACTTGGAAAAATTCTAGAAAATTCCAGAAAATATATCCAAGCTCATAGGATCCAAATAAAATAGTTTTCACTATTGTTCATGTTGACTTTAGTCATATTAAATTGTTTTGTTACACAAAGTCCAATATTAAGCTTTTTAAATTAAATTCAAATAAATCCAAATGGTGAATTTCTCCCTACTAACTATTCAAAAGATTTTAAAAGCTCTGAAAATTGGGATGTTACAAACCTCCCCCCCTTAAAGGAATCTCGTCCCCGAGATTCAAAGCTAAATGGAGAAAAGGCTAGGAATTGACTTTCGGCTCTTCTTCACGCTCCCACGTTGCTTCACCTTCCGAGTGGTGGTTCCATTTGCACCTTGCAAAACGAACCGTCTTGCTTCGGTCCGACGCTGCGACATCCGTAATCTTGATCGGCCGCTCTTTGTAGGTGAGGTCTTCTTCAATTCGATTGACTCCAAGCGGGCTTGTTCTTCGGCACACGAAGACATTTCTTCAATCGAGAAACATGGAAGACGTTATGTACCCTCGCTAACGATGTGGCGGCTCAATCGATAAGCTACTTCTCCACGGCGTTCCAAAATCTTAAACGGACCAACATACCGAGGGGCGAGCTTCCTTTGGCATGGAACCTTTTCACACCTCGAGGGGCGAACTCGGAGATACACAAAATCTTCGGCTCGGCGAGATCACGACGACGATTATCGGCATAGCTCTTCTGCCTCGACTGAGCTATCTTTAGCCTCTCCCTGATCATGGACACTTGCTCTTCTGCTTCTTGAATAATATCTGGACCAAAGACCGAACGTTCAGTTGTTTCTGACCAATTCAACGGGTTCTCTGAGCACGACCATACAAAGCTTCAAGCGGTGACATTTGCAGACTAGCTTGATAACTGTTGTTATACGAGAATTCTGCATATGGTAAACTCTTATCCCAACGGGTAGCATTTGCTAGAGCACAGGCTCTCAACATATCTTCCAATATCTGATTAACCCTTTCATCGCCCATCCGTCAGGGGTGATACGCGATCTTGAAATTCAGTGAGTCCCTAAGGCCTCATGTAAACTCGCCAAAATCGGAGGTGAAGCGAGATCCTCGATCGACACTATCTTCTTAGGTACCCCATGCAAACCGACAATCTTTGACATATATAGCTCGCTAGACGATCTCTGAGTACGTGGTCTTGGTGGCAAGAAATGGGCAACTTTAGTTAGGCGATCCACTATTACCCAAATCGAATCGTAACCCGATTGAGTCTTGGGTAAACCGTAATGAAATCCATTCCGATTTCTTCCCACTTCCATTCGGAATCTTCAAGGGTTGCAGCAGACCGCTAGCCTCGATGTTCGCTTGACTGACTTTCGACACACGCCGCACAAGGCAACGAACTCTGCGACGTCCCGTTTCAAATTCGGCCACCAAAACTTATTCTTAACATCCTGATACATCTTAGTACTACCAGGGTGAATCGAATACTTTGAGTCATGGGCCTCCTTCAGAATTAGCTGTCTCAATCCATCAATATCTGGAACACAGATACGTCCATTGATCCACAGTATGTCCTGATCATCCACTGTGAAGTCCTTGAACTTCCCTTCTATCATCTTCTTCTTGATGTCAGAGAATTCTGAATCTTTAGGTGAGCCTTGCGAATCTGTTTCTCCAAAGTAGACCGCACTTCGGATGGCTACAAATCCTCAGATACTACTTCTAGTCTTAGCTTCGAATTCCTCTTGAAGTTACGCACAAGGCTCTTCCACTTCCAAAGCATTGCGATGGCTCTTCGGCTCAAAGCATCGGCAGCGACATTGGCTTTACCGGGATGGTAATGGATTCGAGATTATAATCCTTTATCAATTCTAGCCATCTTCTTTGTCTCATATTCAGATCCGATCGAGTAAAATGTATTTCAAGCTCTTATGATCCGTGTATATCTCGCGATGACATCGATGAGGTAATGACGCCAAATCTTCAAAGCATGCACTCTGCGGCTAATTCCAGATCATGGGTAGGGTAATTCTCTTCATGAGGCCTTAAGCGCCTTGGCGATAAGCGGACTCTTCCTTCTTGCATCGGGACACACCTAATCCTTGACGCGAAGCATCACAATAGATATCAAAATCCTTGCGAATATCTCGCAAAATCAAGATTGAAATTTGAAGTCAAACGCTTCTTCAATTCTTGAAAACTTTCTTCGCAAGTCAGGGGTCCAAGTAAACTTTTCTCTTTCTTCAACAATTGCGTAAGAGGTTTAGCAATCGATGAGAATCCTTCAATGAAAGCGGCGATAATATCCTCGCTAATCCCAAGAAATCTGCGAATCGAGTGATGTCTTGGGTTGTTCCCAATGTAATCTGACTTTAACTTTCTTGGGGTCAAGCTGCTACTCCTGCAATTGTCATAACATGACCAAGAAATCCACTTCCTTTTTCCAGAAATCACACTTGCTAAACTTAGCATACAACTGATGCTCTCTGAGCTTTTCTAGGATTAATCTCAAATGTTCAGCATGTTCTTCTTCTGACTTGGAGTAAACCAAAATATCGTCGATGAATACAACTACAAACTTGTCCAAATATTCCATGAATACCTTATTCATCATGTTCATGAAATAAGCAGGGGCATTAGTCAGACCAAAGGACATGACTAGGAACTCATAATGTCCGTACCGTGTTGAGAAAGCGGTCTTAGGTACATCCTTGGGACAAATCTTCAACCGATGGTAAACCTGATCGCAGATCGATCTTGAGAACACTCGGCTCCTTTCATCGGTCAAACAGATCATCTATCCAGGGCAATGGGTACTTATTCTTGATAGTGACTTCATTAAGAGACCGGTAGTCGATGCACATACGCATGCTTCCATCCTTCTTTTGACTGAACAAAACCTGGCGCTCCCCATGGCGCATTTAACTAGGTCTCACAAAACCTTTCTCCAAAAGTTCTTCTATCTGTTTCTTCATCTCTACCAACTCATCGGCTGGCATCCGATAAGGTCTCTTCGAGATGGGTGCGCTGTTCCTGGTACTAGATCGATGACAAACTCGATGTCACGATCCGGTGGCATTCCTGGTAATTCTTCTGGGAACACATCTGGATACTCTTTGACGACTCGCACATCTTCCAACTCAACGGTCTTCAGGCTGTTGACTATCAAATGCCCATTACGCACTGAGGTAGCTAGAAACTCCACTTTGTTTCCTTTGGTATCCTCGATTGTCACGGCTCTTCGGCCACAATCTAGCACGGCTTTGTGCTTGGTTAACCAATCCATGCCAAGGATGACATCTATGGTTTGGGTGTCTAGAATAACTAGGTTAGCTAGAAACTCAACTCCAGCTATGAGTAACTTAGCCCCTAAACAACCCATATTAGAACTTAGCTCTGCTCCAGGTGAATGGACTAACATGTGAGTACGTTTAAGAGGCATAACTTCCAACTTATTCTTAGTTGCAAAATTTCGAAACAAAGCGAATGCGAAGCTCGTAATCAAAGCGAGCGGATGCAGTCTTGAATTTACTAGGAACTTACCCAAGATCGACGCCCGGTGCTTCTGGGCTCCTTCAGAGTGGCGTGATTAACACGACCTCGACAACGGATTTGGCGCCCCTCTGGCCGTTGGTTCCCTGAGAAACTCCTTGATTGTTTTGCACTGGGGTCTTGGCAGGTGTTGCTCCTAGGTTGAAGCGGAATGGAGTGATAGTCCCCTTTTGAGGACACTGATTGGCGTAATGCCCTGGTTGACGGCAACTGAAACACACTCTTGTTCCATCTGCTTTTTGTTGTTTCTGGGGTGGGGTTGGTGGCGTGGGGTTGCGAATTCTAAACAAAAGGACGAGGTGTCAAGGCGGTGCGAGGTGTCTGAGCAATTCTGTTTCGGGCCGAAACGAGTAAATGGCTATTTGTGGCACTATCCTTGCCCTCTGCTTTGTTGTGGTGGTGGCTTCCTGTTGAGCCATCCACGCTATGCGGTGATCCTCCGATTCTTTGCGTTTGTCCTCCATAACCAACGCCTTGTTAATCAACTCACGGAAATCCGGAAGGTGTGGGCAAGCAGATTGACTTGTAGTCTGAGTTCAAACCCTTCAAGCGGTTGGCGAGACACATCGATGGCGACATCCTCCTGAGCATAGCGAGCTAGTTGAGAAAACTTATTTAGGTAGTCAGTCACTGACATACCCCCTTGCTTGAGAGCGCGGAACTCATCCTTCTTCAGATCCATAATGCCTTCAGGTACATGATATTGGCGAAAGGCTGCGGAGAATTCCTCCCATGTGATATTCTGCGGTGCCTCATCTTATTCAGCAGTTCTCCCACCATTCGTGGCTATGCCCTCCATCTGATGAGTGGCATATAACACCTTCTCGTGATCGCTGCATTGGGTGATCAGCAGCTTCCTCTCAATCACGCGAAGCCAATCATCAGCTTCTACTGGCGAGACATGTCCAGAGAAAGTTGGCGGACGAGTCCTCATGAATTCAGCCAACTTGGATGGTCCCGATAACCACGAGCGATGGGCTCCTCCCTGACGATTATTCTTTGTTGTTGTTGTTCATGGCTTGCATCTGGTTCATCATTGTATACATCATCGAGTTTGTCTTTGCCATAAAGGCTCCAAAGTTACGCAAGTCAAGGGGTGGTGCTTGGGGTGTACTTGTCCTCGAGATTTGATTATCATCGGTCTTTGGGGTGCCGGATCCACTTGCAGCGGCATGACGAGTCTGAACCATCTGGTGAAGCTCCATGGGTTAGATAGGGTAGAGAGCACAAGGTGAGTTAAGAACTAGATAGGGGATAGATTAAACCCAACAAACCTGACTCAAGAAACTTGAATGAAATAATCTTTATTAATATTTTAATAGTATGGCGCAACAAATGCCTAAGGGCCTTTGCAGCTCATACTTGCACACAGGAAAATAAAGCGAACCTAAGCACACAAGCTACCGCCTAAAGGGCGACTCTGAAAAGGGAAACTGGCTAGGCCTGACTAAACTGGAACTTAGACGAACTACTACTCGAGAAAGCCTCCAAAGCCACGCCGGCGCTCTACACTGGTGTAGACTACAAGTGGCGGGCATCCTCATGGCGGTTCTGATGTCCCGGGGCCAGTGCGGTGGAGGCAGTGTGTTGGAGTGCAGTCAATTGGCTCCTCTGGTGTCTGAGCTCTGCTGGTCCTCAAGGCTGTGCAACCTCTGCTTGGATTCTCGAAATCTCCTCGGGATCCTCTTCGATTCTTAGGATCTTCCTCTTGATCATCCTCGATCTCATGTTGACCGTAGAGTGCTTGTTCTAAGATGGCGATCCTCTCTCGGCTTCTTCCCGGGCTGATAGGCACACCTCGGCTCGGTGGCGGCCATCTCCGGTGACTCCTCTGGCATTGCAAGGCTGTGCAAGATGCACTCTTGTGGCATTGCCTTCCCGTTAAATGAAGGAAAGCGCAGAATAGCTCCCTCAAGCGACTTTGGGATGGTAGCGGAAGGCAGTGTTTTGCAGTTCTCCTGCGTAGATGTGGCAGACTCGGAGTATGGCCAGGCGTGATGACTCCTGGATTCCCTGCGCGAAGGTGATCCTCCGGACTGAGATGTCCAAGGGTGGCTGCCTCTGGTGTTCCTCCGAGCGTAGACCGTTAGGCGGCAGACCAAACCACGATCTCGTCCATTGACTATGTACTCGCGCCCACGGTACATCAGGCGATCAAAGCCTCGGCGTCTGCGGCGGACTTCCATAGCTCTGCGGCAAGTCCTCGTTGCGATCTCCAGAAGGTCTCAAAGTACGGCATCTGTCGAGCGGACAAAAGGTAAAACCAAGTTTTAAATAGTGAAAAGAGTAGAGATTATAGCAATAGATGAGTCGAGAGAGATATGAGAGGAGTTAAGCGATTAATTTAGTCTTGCGATAAATTTTCTTTTAGAAAATAGTTTGGACATTTAAGCGGCCGATCTAACTAAGGTCTAGACCTACGATCGATATGGCTCGATACCACTTTTGTCGGGACCGAAATTACAATTCAGGACCCTCGTGTTCAACGCACTAGCCGAGATCACGCTAGTGCACACAGTGGTAACAAAGGTGAAATCGATCCATACAAGCGAATAATAGCATAAGCGAATAATTTTGATTAATAAATAATGGTTTTGACCTTAAGGTCGAGTTTACAATTATTCAAGCCACGAGAACTAACAGATAAATAAGCAGCGTGAAGCGAAGCAGCGGTGGCGTCCCATCGATTCACCACAGTAACCGTGGGATCGAGACCTCACGATCGGGCACCTTCAAGATACTCGTCCTCGAATCTTTGGCGAAGACTCCTCCTCTGCTTGATTCGTCAAAACAAGCGTGAGTACACCGTACTGCATAAGCCACACCACGAGATGCAAAATATACATCTTGGCTTTTTACAAGGGAAAGGCATTACGTGGCTCTTTTGCATAAATGCGACTTTTGCAATTGAATACAATTAATAGATTGAAAACAGGTAAAACAAATAGACAATAATAATTTGACAATTTATTTCACAAAGACGCACACAGCCTAGACAATTTTAGCACATAGCTGGATGATTTAAACCACACAGCTCCCTTCCCACACAGTTTTATGAAGATCTACCCTAGTGTGAAATCTCGAGCATTGTCCATGATCATGACGCGCAGCTATTCAATAGTTTTACACTCTGCAGAGGTTGTACACTTTACCCACAAGATATAATTAGTGTAGCTAGCACTAATCATAACAAAGCATTTCGGACATTCATCTTACTATGCTAGGCCCGTCCCATACCAGGCATGTGGTCGTACAGGTGAGGCTCAGTTCAATGGCGCACATGGTGAGGTCCTTAATTGACCAAGGCAAGACTACCACAATCCCTAAGCACCTGACTTATCAAACCCATGCACACTCCACCAAAATAGCACATGACCCCCATATCACACAGTATCCACCACTTGCCTCGGTCCAAATCCTTTTACCACCCCGTTGGTTTTAAGTACAACACATGCCATACAACACATAGTGCACACAACTTTTATCACGTAGTTCCATATTCATTTAGTCAAATTAATACAGCAATCTACATGACAAGTGATTCGTGGCATGGCTAAGCAATCTAATCGCACTAACCAACCCACGTTGGTGCTACACTATACCAACTAATATAACTAGGGTGACAAAGAATTTAGACATAGCAATTTACAAGGAAGGCATAACAATTAGGAATTTACATCTACACCCAAAAGCTTTCAAATAAATACTTGAATTAAGATCACGATAATTTGAATTAAAATACTTTAATAAAGCGGGAAGCAAAATGGTCAAGGGCATAGCTTGCCTTGAAAAAGGTCTAGGAATTGATCTTGATCTTGGAAAGGTCCTTCTTCTTCAACTCTTCCAAAGAATAAGTCAAGTCTACTATGAAACGAGACAAACAAACAAACTAAATAAATAACAGAAGCAAATAACTCCAATAAAATAATTAAAATCTCCAATAGATAGATCTGGATTTTAGACGAATTTAGAAATTTGAATGGATGAATTTGGAGTTAGGATGCAAAAGATATGGGGTTTCAAAGTTTAAATCTAAAGAAAACCCTAAAATTGGATTTTTACGGAATTCCGAATTATTTCTTAATGAAAAATCAGAATATTGCGTCAGCATGACATCAACATGACGTCAGCCCTGGGAATTTCGGAAAAGGAATAATAAAAAGAAAATCGACATGTGGGGCCCACATGTCGATTAGACGACTCACGGTGGACCAAGTCCACCGAGCCTCTGGATCGGGAAATTTGGCGCCTTGGATACTGCGTGGCTGCCAGCTGGCGCCAGCGTGTTGCATTGCGTGTGCCCGGAGGCGATGGCGACAGGTGGAGGGTGGCGTGGGCGGCGAGGGCGGCGCTGGACCAATGGTCCCGTGAACAAGGCGATCTGGTGGCGGTGGGTGGTACCAAAGGGTAGAGGCATTATTGCGAACCTCTTGGTGCGGCTCGGTGGTCGGGGTGATTGTGGTGGCCGTGGCGAGGTTCAAGCGGCGAAGAGCGGGTTTTGTCGGTAGGGCTCGGTGTAGCTCCGTGACGGCGAGGGGTTCTCGGTAGCTCAAGGCGAGGAAAGCAGCGGTGCACTCCCGGAGGCAATCGTCACCGACGGCGAGAGGATCGGAGTTTTAGGGTTCCGTGACGGCGACCAAAACTCCGATTCTTGGCGCTCAAGGGCTCGAGAGGGCAATTGGTTTGGGGTTTTTGGAAAGGGTGGCGATCCTCGAGGTGCTACTTATAGGGTCTAAGCGGCCTCGGGCGGCGTCTTGCGGCGGAGGTTGAAACCACCCGAAGGGCTCGCGGAGATAAAGGAGATAGAGACGAATTTGAATTTGAATTTTGTTTGAACGAGTCCGGAGGATAGGGCTTCTAGAAGCGATCATCGCGACAAAATCGGGCGGTTGCGATATTGTCGGACGGAGCTTCATAAGCGGCAATGGCGGATCGGCAGCGACGCTGAGACGAACCAAGTCGGGACGACGACGCGTTGCAGCCCACGCCGTCGAGAGAGAGAGAGCGAGGTGCGCAGGCTGGCGTGAGATCTAAGCGTCGATCTGATCAACGGCGAGAATGAGTGGGCGAGTGGTGGCGCTTGAGGAAAGGAGTTGGGCAGAGAGATTGGCCCGTCACTATTCGAGATTTAAATACCTTTTTCTTTTAAGAAAATACCGAAATCCAAATAAGCAATGGAATTAGCAAATGAACTTGGAAAAATTCTAGAAAATTCCGAAAATATATCCAAGCTCATAGGATCCAAATAAAATAGTTTTCACTATTGTTCATGTTGACTTTAGTCATATTAAATTGTTTTGTTACACAAAGTCCAATATTAAGCTTTTAAATTAAATTCAAATAAATCCAAATGGTGAATTTCTCCTACTAACTATTCAAAAGATTTTAAAAGCTCTGAAAATTGGGATGTTACATCTCAGGTCTAAGGATTATACATCATCATTGCTTGAGACCAACTAATGACACATAGATTCATAACAATCTCAATAGTGCCTCAAGGTGGGTCTTATCCAACATCATGTTCTCTAACATGTGTCCATATTATTGGTTTGATATCTCCATATCTATGACTTCGTGAAACATAGTCATCAACCAATACATATGCTAGTCTATTCATATGTGTCCTCATATGTTTCTGAGGAAGGAGGATCGTATAAGAATAATTATCGTAGAAATATAGAGTTTCACAACCAAGTCACATACTTGATAATAAATATTAACAATATTATTCTAGGAACAAGATAACACATTATCC
>JAYEVD010000139.1:0-64243 GCA_036346405.1 Phyllostachys edulis
TACACAAAGTAGCATGCATACATATAAGTGAAACAAAGTATTAACTTTTAAAGTAAAGGGACAATAATGGGATATGATCAAACTGCTTGCCTTGCTGGTTATGCTCAGTTTGCTGCAGATGTAGCGCCACGGGATCAACACACTCGCCGACACCTAATCGAAAAGGCGAAAAGAAGCGATAAGAACGAAGAAAACCAAAAAGACAGCACAGCAAACTAACTCCAAATGCTCTGAAATTTTTACAGCAGCAAGAGGATGATTTTAGAGAATTTAGAAACAAGAACCAATTGATTTGGATTCTCAATGCAAAAGATATGAGCAAAACAATTCTGCTCAGCCTCTAAAAATGCAAACTGCTACTATTCACATAATTAAATTGTTTAGCAAAAATTTCTAGAAAGGTGGTGCAAATGAAATTTTTTTACAGTAAAACAAGCACCTCATAAGATGAACAACCCAATTGGATTCATCTCATTTGGAGCTATTATGCACTTTCTATAATTTTTCAAAGGCATGAGAATGAGCACATCTAAAATGCACCCACAAATCTTTTAAAATGGTGACATGCCTAAATCCTATTCTAACATTTAGTTCACTAGCAGAGAAAGCCAAGAAAGTTGGGTTCACTCAAAAATAAACTACAGAGAATTACTTATGCAATTTACAAGTTAATTGCCATTTAAAGGATAACAATTAAAACCTATTTCTAAACTATTTTAGCAAACTCTTTTCTGGAGCTGAACTGAGCTCACAACCATTTTTAGATTAGAGCCCAGCTCAAACCAGAGCCGTAGAAATTTGAATCAACTCATTTGAATTAAAAATGAAATAGTTATGCATTTTACAAGTTCATTACCTTTTTCAGTTCACAAATAAGAGCTCTCTGGATTTTCTAAAAACCAATAACGGAGGGGGAGGACATGAGCCGTTGTCCCTGGATCTGACGGCCCAAGACCTCCCGGTGAAAACGCACATGCGCGCTCGCGCAGGTCCAGAGAACATGGACCGTTGATCTTGGATCCAACGGTCCATGTCCTCCTTGCAACGCGCGCGCGAACGGGGAAGGAGGTCGTGGTCGTTGATGCTGTATCCAACGGACCAAAACAACCGAGGGAGGACCGGGACGGTCCAGATCTAGCGAGGGAGGACCTGAGCGGCTGAGATCTTCCAAAGGAAGATCTAAACGATCAAGATCTCCCCAAGGAAGATCTACACGGTCAAGACCTCTCGAGGGAGGTCCTGGACGGTCTAGATTTTCCAAGGGAGGACCTTAATGGTCTAGATTGTCCAAGGGAGGACCTAAACGGCTAAGATCAACTTGGGGAGGACCAAGATGGCTAAGATGACCTCGAGGAGGTCCTATACGGCTGAGATCTACACGGGGAGGTCCTAGACGGCTGAGATTTGAAAAGGGGAGGTCTTGGACGGTCAAGATTCACTCGGGGGTGATCCTGGATGGTCTAGATCCTAAGCCACAATGCTTTGCGACCTGCTGGCGTGTCTTGAAGGCGAGGAGTTCTTGCGGGACAACGAGGAGATCCGGGCAAGCTAAGACAGCAAATAATTGCTCCCAATGATTGAGCATTTCTTGACCAAATCTATGTCCTAACGACAACGCTACGGACGAACTCATCCAACAAAATCCCGCGCAAAGAAGTGGTCATCGCCGCATATCTGAGACCTCACAAGCGACATCCAAGGACACCACGAGTGTGCAATAGCCTTGCGCACCTAATGGGTCCACTCTCGGCTGGCGGCGGCCTAGAATGCCACGAGCCGAGAGGAACACGATGACCAACACGGCCAAAAGCAAAACTTGAAATAAAGCTCCACAAATGAAGTCATACATGTAGTGCCCGGCTCTCTGAGGACTACGGGAGGTTACAGGAGGTCTTGGAGGAGCCGAGGAGGTCGGATGAGCTGGGCGACAATGGACCTTCAGCGCCGAGGAGGACAAGTGGAGGAGAGGACACAGGCAAAACCACGACCACGGGTCATCACCATGTGCTCCACAAAGTTATGAGGTGCTCCTAGAGCAAAGGATTAAGAGGAGGAGGTCCGGCCATTGGATCAAGGCCGGGAGGTCGTGACCCTTAGATCATCATCGCACTAAAGCGCAAAGGAAAGGGGAGGTCACAGCCACACAATCTCCATCGCGCGGTTGCAAAAGAACAGGGAGGTCATGCGCTGAATGGGATAGGGGGTCCTGGCCGTTGGATCTCAATCAAAGGCGTGGACTGATGGGAAGGACTTAACTGCTTGTGTGCGATACTACCAAGGGATGTGGAGGTCATGGCCTTTGGATCTACATCCAATGGAACACAATGGAGCGAGCAGGTCGTGGCCTTTGGATTTCAATCCAAGGGCACACAACATGGAGGGAGGTCTAGACCATTGGATTTACATCCAATGGTGCTGATCAAATGAGGGAGGTCATAGCCATTGCGCATTACGTGATGGGAGGTCGTGGTGGTTGGATTTTGATCCAACCAGACACGACTGAGGTCTTGAGAATGCAGGTCCATTAGGCGGACACTAAGTAGGAAAAGGAGGTCGAAGCGGTTGGATCTTTATCCATGACTCACGAATGATGAGGAGGTTATGGTCAGTGAGATCTCCATCTAACGGCCTCGACCTGCACATTGGGAGGTCTAATGCGTTCGATGCAAAGGGAGGTCGTGGCGTGGATTTTAATCCAGCGGCACAAGACCTCGAGGGGGTGAGGACAGTGCACATGATAAGGAGGGAGGTCATGGCCGTGGTTTTGATCCAGCGGCACAAGACCTCGAGGTGGAAGGACTAGGCGCGATGGTTGAGGCGGAGGTCGTGGGCGTTGGATTTGAATCCAACACTAACGACCTCAAGAAGTGAAAAGGAGGTGCTGGTGATGCGGTTGGGTTTGACCGGCTTTGGAAGCGGCTCAAGCCCAAGGAACAATCTGACCAATTGAGTTTGAATTTAACAAATTTGAGACTTTGCAGATTTAATTGAGATAGCAAATCAACTCCAAAATTTATGAAATTTTAACTGGAGCTTGCTGACTTTAGGATTAACCTTTCATAAAATTTCTAGAGGTTTTTGTGCACTGCATTTTCCTCAGGAAATTCATCATGGCTGTTCTAGGGTTTGATTTACCTCCAAAATTATCAAACAAGTTTTAAAACTTATGATATTTTTCGAGGGGTCACACATCATTCAAGAACCAAGGAAAATGTTTCCCCAAGTTTGGCACAAGATTTGAGACAAGTGGAATAAGGGTTTGACATTTAGTCCACAGGAGGTTTAGGTTTTGGAACCCACAACTCTTGGACAAGAATTATAGGTGAGTTCAAGAGTTTCAAGATGTGAGAAAAGTTTTAATTTCTACACATTTAATTACATTTGAAACACACACTGTTTACATATTTGGGATGTTACAAGTAAGATCTTCTCTGACCACCTTATAAGTCATAAGATTTTCAACACCTTTCTCGACCAAGTTTATTTACGGTCAAATGAAATACCGATCGAAGAGCTTTTCCTTCGACTACCATTCTCGACCATCTACTAGTCGTAAGATCATCTCTGACTCCTTTTTCAAGTAAGTTATTTTCATTTGAAGGTGGGGGGCTAGATGACGAGGATCTAATAATCCTCATTTACTTATTTATCTGTAATTCTTATTATGGATAATAATACCGTCATATGGTTCTTGATATACCCCTTAATATTCATAAGGAGAAAAGAAATTTGGAGGTCGTAAGTCCTTCTACGACCACCACAGTGATTGTAAGTCCTTCTACAACCACCCCATAGTCGTAAGTCTTTCTCGACTATCACGATCGTAAGTCCTCCTACGATCGATGCGGGTCGTAAGCTCTTCTATGACCGGTCTCTAGTCGATGGGGCTTACAAACATGTGGGTCTAGTCGATTAGGGAATCTTCTGCACCATATCTAAGGATATGGGCAGTTGATTACGCTGTTATTATCTAGAATAATGGCGTGATTTAACTCTGTCCTAGTGATTACTGCCTGGCAACGGGAGAATGTTACTACTCCCATAATAAATCTCCAGTAACGGCTCCATCATCTGAAGCATTGAGGCACCCTTTGGACTGGAGAAAATGGCAGCCCACTTTGAGTATTGTATAAAAAGGCGGAATCATCAAGAGAGGGGGAGGGCGATCAGGAGCACAAGACATCACACTTGAGTCTTTCTCTTGATTTATAAACCAGCATACTCAATATATCCACACAAGAGTAGGGTTGTTATTCTCTCCGGAGAAGGGATGAACCTGTATAAAATCCCTATGTCATTCTCTCCGCGTGATTAGAGTCTTGGAGACCCCTCGAATCAATCAATCCTTATGTAAGTTCGGTTCTAAAACACCAACAGAAATGAATTCAAAATAAAATTTCAATTCAGAAATGGCCGCAAAAAGAATTGGATTTTGGATCAAACATTTGTATGAGAATTGGGATTTGGATTTTTATTTGGAGTTAAACTAAGATTAGGGATTTGATTTGAATAGAGATTATTTAAGCAAGAACTCTAAATTAAAAACAAACACTTTAAAATAATTCAATTAAATTTTTCAACAAAGAAAAGAAATTTTGGGAAAATTGAAAAGGAAATAAATTAAATTGAACTCCAAGAAAATAGCAAAAGAACTTGGAGAAATTCCAAAAAAGTCTAGAAATTCCAATAAACCCATTTTGAATTTAATTAAAGTTTGATTTAATCTTTTAAAATGTTTTCATTTTCTAAAATTTCAATTTAAGCTTTAATTAATTCAATAAAATTCAAATGTTTTTTATTTTGAAAATTTCAAAAAGTCTCAAAAATTGGGATGTTACAACATGGATGACTTCGACACTCGCCTCCAATGTGGGCAGTCCCGAGACAAGGAGAAGAGGCTATTGCACCCCGAAGACTAGTTTCGATCCTCCATTTTCCGAATTCCAAAAAAGTCACGTGTGTATCTTAGTTGTTTTCCGGTTTGTTCAATCGTGCATGCTGTCATTTGTAAGGTATGTTAGGAAACCGCGCGGGGCATGTAATTCGCAAATCACGAAGTGCATTCCGCAATGGCGTCAATTTTATTTATCAAATTTTATGATTTCATGTCCAAACTATCGTGATTTCATGAATCCATGTGAACCTCGTTGTTTTCTGATTTTATGTTAGTCTGGAACCAATTTACTCCGAGAATACACACACAACATACAAAATATGCATACAACTATAGAAAAACAAAAGCGCAT
Source organism: Phyllostachys edulis (assembly GCA_036346405.1). Classification (NCBI taxonomy): domain Eukaryota; kingdom Viridiplantae; phylum Streptophyta; class Magnoliopsida; order Poales; family Poaceae; genus Phyllostachys; species Phyllostachys edulis. Next base: position 5,247 of record JAYEVD010000139.1, read on the forward strand.
AACATATATGTAGTACAGTTACACACGAGATACAATATGGATCACTCGTCTGAGCCACTCTCTGCTCGTTATGTATGCTGCGTGCCGTCCTAGTTTTGTGTCGAGCATGTCGTAGGATATGTTAGCCGATCTAGAAATTGTATATCGGTTGAGGAGGTACAAAGACCGTTGAATGGGTGGAGGTGCATCGACAAGCTAACTCGGCCCGGTGAGTCTATCCAACATCGTAGTCGTGGTGAGTCATGCCAAACGTTTGCCACCTACAATCATGTTTGTAATAAGCGATTCAAGAAATCCACACTTGGATTATGCGCCCCTAGATATCTTCTACAAGTCCATCGGTGCGGATGAGCTCTAGCCTTAAGCGGCCTGGCGTGTTAGCGACCCCGAGCTACGCTATGGTGTATGGTACTGTCTTGGTCAGCGTACAATAGGGGTGGGTGCCACAGGTGCCACGGTTCAAACCCTAAGCGCCATGTCTTGCTCCCTAGCGGTCATGAGGCCTATATCCTCATCGGTGGGCGGATGGCGTCACCCCTTCAGTCAATGGAAGGCTGCAAGGCGGAATGATGTTAAGCGAAATACATACTCGGGACATAAGCGAACATCCGTACCTCCTGGGATGTGCGGTCTGAACAACCGGGGGGAGCGCCGGATGTGAGTATGCAGTGCGGATGGTAGAAGTGATGTATCTGGCTGAGACTGCGGATCGAGAATGACATGATGTTAGTGGAACCTAAGGCGTATAAAAAAGCGAGCGTAAATTTGTACATAACTTACCTCTCTGTCGATCTCAGCGCATATGACCGAGCGGGAGCGCTACTATGCCCGGCCTCACTCAGGGCAGGCTTGACCTAGCAGTGAGCACGGTCCCCCCCCTTTCGGTGTGCGACATGTAGGACGTTTGTAATATCTTGTTTAGCTAAATGAGAAAAAGAAGAAATAGAAGTTGTATTTTAGGGTCGAACTTGAGGTTTTAGGAGGGAATTAGAACCTAAGGCCCAAAAAGCCCAAGTCGCCTCCCTCTCTAAACCCTAGGCCAACCTCTTTCCTCCTCCCTTACACCAAGCCGTGCCTCTTACCTCCCTTTTCTTTCTCCATGCCGCCTCCAATTTGGTGCCGCCCTCTCCTCGCTCTCCCTTGACTCACCGCCACTCGGCCTCGATCCGATCATGGCGCTCCGCTCCCGTCGGCCCCGAGCTCTCAACGCCGTCACTGCCTCCACCGGCCACCTGCTTGCACAGACGCTGTTCTTGATGGGACCAGTGCCCTCAATTTGGTTCCTCCACCGCTCAAGCCGTCTCCTCCGTGTCGCCGCCTGCCGTGGCTCGGCCTGTAGCTTCTTCGCTCGCATCGTCCCGCTCCGGAGCGGTGGCGACCGGAGTTCGTGGTCTTGGCCCTACTCACCTCCGCCTGGCGCCGCCCGCCCTCGGCCTCTCATGGCGGGACGCTCCCACTGCCGTCTTCTCCTCGGGGCACCGTCGCCCACGCCGCCGCTCGTCGTGCCTCCCGCGCCCGCTTTCTCCTTGCGCGCCACCTCTTGCCGCCACCGCCCTGGGCTTAGCTGCGCTGCTGCAGGCTCGGTGTGCCTCAGCCGGTTTAGCTTGGCCTTGCGGTTCACGGCCGACTCGCTATCGCCAAAGATGGTGGGCTTCGATTCAAGACCGTCGGTCAACCGCGCCAACATCTCCATCCACAGGTGCGATAGGAATATGCTGTACAATAATGGCAATAGGATGGCTTAATCGACCAAGTTTCATGGTATATGGTAGAACTATTAAACCTGGTCACTTTCGAGGGCAATTCATATGACATATTATCCGCTTTTCGATTGCTATGGAGATTTCGTTAGTGAATCAATCGCGATGAGCCTTCCGAGAGTTCTTCAACCCTCGCCAAGACCAACTTGAGCTAGAGGAATGTCGTCTTCTTTGGGAAAGGATAAAACAACGAGAGAAAGAAGGATTGCCATATGCATTTTTTTTGTGATGATGTTGCAGAGCACTGTCGAGGAGCAGCAGTTAGGTATTGACTCATATCCTCCTTCTCTATTAGACGCCTGCATAAGTGAAAAACCCAGATGTTAGACAGGCTGCAAGATATGGTATTGACATTTGTGCTGAGTTTGGTAGTTCTACATTTAGGCCGCACACTAAGAAGGCCCTGTCCAGATTTTTACAACGTAATCAAGCATCCCATATTATTGCAGCGCACATTATTGGATCCTACACGATGAATACGGAGGTGTTTGCAGAGCATGCGGTTCGTGCTAGAGTAATACCTCCATTAGTTGAACTATTAAGAGGTAGGCTGACTTGGGTGGACTTGTGAATGAGAACTCACCTGGTGGTGTTGGTTTACTACTGAACAACCGCAGAGAGCAAGCTTGGTCGAGGTCATGTTGCTAACATTTCTGGTATCATTAAAGCTTTATGCAACATTGCTCATTCTCCAAATGACTCGCCATACATGGCTGTTGATGGTCTACTCTGGTTAGTGCAGGATCCTAGTACAAGTCATGAGTCGAATGGAGGGCTCCAATGATCGCATATCTACCATTTAAGGTGGTAGTGAACCCGAAGCTAGAGCATTTCGCCTTTTTGGCTTCGCCTCACGGTTGAGGCAAGTGCAAGTAGTATTAATGAGTTTTACATTTCATACTTGATGAATACCATATTTGATTGTTGATGATTCTTTGCTTGGTAATGTGATGAGCATGAATGCCATAGTTTAAGCGATGATATTTTTATGACGATGCTTATGTGGTGAAGCTTACATGTCAATGTTTAAATGATGATGTTTACATGGTAATGGTTTCATGATTGATGGCAATATTGATGAGCCAAGGTGAGCATTGAGACTACCTTGTTAATGATGACAATGATGAGTTGGTATCGTGTTTTAAATCTTGCATCATGTCATTTATTTACGAACCTTGGACTCACGTGGATAGCCAAGGGTTGTTTCCTTGAGATCCCCGTCGGGCATTGGATGGGCGTTAGGTCCCCATCATGCATTGACGGGCTTTGTTCCATTATTTCGGGAAAGTCATGTAACTAATCCGGAGGTCGGTGAGAAGCTGTTACATGACTTGGAGTGTGAGCTTGGATCCTCGTGCCTAGAGGGCACGGTAGCCGTGAGTAGGTATCGACGGATACCCTACTCGGCATTACCGATAATTGCTAAGAAGAGAAGAAGATGCATTCATGACATGTTCATTGCATTTACGCATAAGAGATGGATTTGTTGTATATAATGTTGTTGTTCATGAGGAGAGTCTTTATGCTTTTGATGCTATCATAAGAGATGGATTTGTGGTATATAAAGATATTGTTCATGTTGTGATTGTTTATCCCCTTTATCTACTTATGATGCTATGTTTGATTTACTATTGCGCTTTGCTGAGTCGTGGACTCACACTTGCTGTGTTGTGCTTGCTAGGTGCCTCTCGAGATGACGACATGCATGGGAAGGGGTAGCCTTGGTGCACATCACATAAACACAAACCACAATGAATAAACTAGTTCAATTATCCACAATTCATATTCTTGATAATTGCTTCAGTTTCAGTTTGTGACCATCCTTCGTGGTGGGTGTTTGATTGTGAGCATGGGTGATCCAGCTATGTTCTAAATTCTTGGTGGTTTAAGTCCATTTAATCCTAGTTGTTGATTTAGAAAGTTTGAGTTGATTATTTAACCATCCTCGTTATTTTGAGGATCTTTGCTACTTGAGTTGTATCTATTTGCTAATGGATGCTCTTTTATTTAATCCTTAGTTGTTCAAACATATTTTGGATGATCCGTGATGATTAGTTTGAAATTGGATGATTGAAAAATATTGATTGATGCTATATTAGAATGTTAGAACCCTTGGTATAGCCACCTATACAAAGGAGGTTCTGCCGGATTTTAGAGAAATGTCTTAGTTTTAATTGGTTAAAACGTTAGTTTAGTAGTAGTCCGCGCTGCTTGATTGGTCAATGATGCTTTAGAGGATGCTATTTGATCATTATCTCGCTAGAGCTTTGTATTGCTCGGACTATCTTAACTTAGTTGTTAAAGAGAAGACCTCTTACATTGATTTATGTTCGATTGTTAGACGATATGCTTCTATTGAGTAATTATAGATTGTGCTAGTGTTGAGTGCTAGTTTCAAACATTCATGAATGAATGTTTGGTTGATGGTTTGAATAGATGTTGATAGTTGATATTACCATTCTTCATAGTATGGTTGAATTAGTAATGGCTTATTGATCTTTGTATAGACTCGATAGGTTTATCATAATGGATTCACTATGACTAGGCGATTGAGATTGATTTGTTGATTAATTCTCGATTAAATTCTTATATTCATTACATTATATATTGATCCTTTTATGTTATGTTTGAAAGATGGTTGAAATTATTTCTGTATTGTTGTTGTATATTAGTCCTTTAGGTAACATCTTGGCTTCCGCATAGCCAGGGTGTTACAACGTTGTCTCTCGAATGACCGCAGCTTATGTTCTTTATTACATTCTTCAACTCCGCGAAGATGGTGGTCTCCAATGCGCTTGCGATGAGCTACAGCCGCTCCAACTGAAGTTAGAGACAAAACTGGTTCTGTAACAAAGAGTACAAATATCATCAACGAAACGACCGTGGTACATACCACTCCATATACTCATAGTATGTTCGTACGTTGTATGGTCGCTGCTCTTGCAAGATCTCGATGTGCGTCATCTCTGTGCAAGCTGTAATCCACTCGTGCTGGACTACTTGCTAGTCCTCAACATGTCGGCCGCCTCGATTGCTTGCATTTTGGAAGGAATGATGTCGAGCAGAGGACATATATATGAAGTATAAACATTACTCGGATAGAGTTTGACTTACAAGTGGGCGACTCACTGCGCAGGATCCTCTTTATGCGGAGGGGCACAAGCTAGTACAAATTGATCTGCAGCCTTATGTGCTCACAAGACGAAGGCTCCACCATATGAGCAAACACTAGGTGGCAGGTCGTCGCTCATAACTCGGTGTCCTGGGTGCATTGCACGGACTACCCGTGTGGCGCTACCGTGTCCATGAAATCTATGCTCCATGGAACCCAAATGGTGTCATTGTCGGTACAGCGACTTCGAACTCCTTGTGGAACAACGAGTAGCACCACGCTGGTCGGTCCTTCGCCCAGTGCGTGGCTGCTGTGAGAATCACCCAGTAGCCCATAGTGGACCCACCTATCAGGTCGTGCAACTTGGGGTACGGGTGCACTACTCTCTCAAAGGACGGCCGCCCAACAGGGAAGTGCTCCCAACTCTACAGCTGCAGGAGCACATAGTAGATGGCAAGGTTCAGCTTCACACTAGTGTCATGCCTCGAAGCGTCACACAAGCCCCTGTATGTGGTGCATCGCCTGTGCTCTACCCAAACCAAAGACTTCGGTGAAGCGGACAAAGGCGTGGTAGACCCAATCACCCTATGTCGTGGGAAACAAGACTAAAGAAAAGAGATGAAGAAGGTAAGCGACGAAGCTGACGAGGTGCGTTCAAAAAATCTCGTCAGGTGCATCCTCCGGGCATTGAATGAAATGCCTCATCCAAGTCCGAGGGATGCCACGGGAAGTGCTCGGGACAGGTATGCGGCGATGCCCTGACCTAGCCTTCTAGTTTGCCGGTGAGCGGCCTGAATAAGTGGCTCACTTGAATCGGAGAGCCGGTCGAGAATGAGATGTTACGGAGAGTGACCGTCATCTCACCCTTGCAAAGTGGAAGGTGTGCCTCTCGGGTCTCCACCTTCGATAAGTGCCTACAAAGCAGACGCGCCTTCGGGGTGAAGTGGTGTTTGATGGAGAGTAGCCTCAAGAAAGGGTAACAAACCCATGTCCCAAAGGATTGCGACGTGGCGGCGTCCAGCTCCATTGCCGATATTCCCTCCCTACCAAGCACGGACATCGCGTCTTCGATCGATCCACGACTATCACCGGTGATTCTCGTCGTAGAAGGGTTCCAAAAGCTCCGGTATAGGCATGGCTTGCAGGAGATGAAAGAGACAGATTATTAGTGAAAAATTTGGTAATGACGATAAATTACCATAAATTATAAATCATGACTAAATTACTTACGACTAATTAAGTAGGACTAAATTAGTTGTGACTAAATTAATTAGGACAAATTAATTAATTACAACAAATTAACATGTGCTACATAATGACAACTACATTGCTCACGACTAAATAAATGATGATGAACTAAATAGCACTGAAATAATTACGACATATTTATTACCGCAAATTAATAACAAAAAAATAATTACGGATTACTAACGCCACTAAATTAATTATGACTAATTAATGACGCCTAATTAATTACATCTGATAAAATACGACCAAATAAATTACGACTAATTAATTAAGACTTAATTCCAACTAGCTATTTACAGCTAATTAATTGAGTAAAACTCAATAATTATGACTAATTAGCTATGCTTGAATAATTACAACTAACTAATTACGTAAGATTAATTTAACTATGACTAATTAATTACGACTAATGAACTCACACAAATTTTATTACGAATATTTGAAAACAACTAAATTAAATGCGCCTAAATAACTACAACTAATTAACTAAACATTTCACTACGATTAATTTACTACACAACTATTGAAGAAAATTCATGCGAGGAAAAAAATACCGCTAATGATGGTTGTAAGCGATGCTTAGTTGTTTGCGAAAATGAAATCGATGAATGATAAGGCGGCGACCAAGCGAGGGCGAAAATGAAATCACGCGAGGGAATTTATAGCCAGAGCGGGAAGAAATCCCTTGCATGCATGCATAGACATGATGCGACGAGATGACGTGGAATAAAGAGCAAAGCATCGATGGCGGCGGAATGATGGATAGGGACGGGAATCGAGCTTTCTCCGGCCGTGGGTGAGCTCCGAGCCGATGGCGTATTGAGGAGGTGAAGTTCGCACGATGGTTATGCGATGAGGTGGCTATCGAGCGGTAGCCGTACAAACGCCGAGTCAAGTGGTGGCCATACGAAATTGCACATGTACCGACGTAACACTCATCTGGACGGCTATTTTTGTCGATGCGCGTGACACACTCTGCTTTTGTTAAAAACGGTACAACAGTGCCGTTGCGGAAAAAAAAACCTCGAGAGAAGATGAGCTTATGTACCTCCCGGTACTCCCGTGCTACATTGTGAGGGCAGAGCACAGAAAGCCTTCCTCGCCGGTGCCGAACAGAGACAAGACCATGGAGTATGAGCCTACGAGGTACTGCCACTGCAATCGCAAGGCTCCTTGGTGGACATCGTGGAGGGATGCCAACCCAGGAGAAGGTATTAAAATGCTTGGGAGAACAGGTAAGCAATCTGCACATATTTGATTTAGGGTTCGTGGTTTTGGTTTGGATTTCCAACTGGGATTTAGGTTTTGATTCAGGAATAAAGGATTTCGATTTGGGATTTAGGGCTTGGGATGTCGATGTGGGATTCAGGAATTTGTGATTTCGTAGGTGGGCATCCAATGTGTCCAGTAGACCACCTCAAACCGCTACACGGGCAAAACCGCTATGCAAAACCAGCGTTTGTGGTTAACGGTTTTGGATAACTTACGGGGTTATTTAAACGGTATTCCAGTTCAGGGTTAAGTAGATCGACCCCAATAGTACAACGGTCAAATAGAATTATTCCAAAAAAAGGAGGGCTCTACAAACTGAGAGTAGTGCATATGACAGAAGTGCATGATGAGTGCATGTCAATTCTTGTTCCTCTGTATAGTCATCAAATCATTTTTTAGGCATCAACAGTAACACACATTTCCCATTGGAATCCGGCACACCACAACGTTGGATATTGAGTAGTGTACCACAATACTCCTCAAGAAATTTCATCGAACCAGTATATTGTTTGCATGGGTGAAATTATTGCGGATTTGCCATGTATGCCAGAGCATGAGCCGACTTACATCCTCTTCAGATAGCATATCAATCAGCAGTTTCAGCACTAGCAGCCAGTCCGGCTTGATGTACCGGAGACGCCTTTCTTCCTGTAGTGAGGGTATTGCTTCCTATCATCAAATATTCAAATGGACACAAAGGTGCTCCTAGCTTCCGATTAACGTACACCGCGCGATACTTGTGGATGATTCAAGGATACCACTAGGCTAATCTCACTTGATTCCCAACATAGAAGAGATATAGAGAAGTATACAGGTTCAGATACCGTCTATGGTACCTACACTCTTGTCGATACCTACGGGCTACAGGCCGTACCACTGGGCTGGACTTGAGCATTTTGCGGGCTGGGTCAGCAGAAAGCCAGCTTAATTTTGGGATAGTTATTGCCGCCCGAAGCCAGCCTAGCAAGGTATTAAAGGGTTATGGGCCTGGCGGGCCGTGTCAGCCAGCACAATTTTACATAAATAAATAAATAATTCAGGCCGTGATGAATTTTTAGTCTTCCATTTTCTTGCCCAAGCCTTACCCTAAATGACATTGGGCTGGGCCCGGAACGGTCCAAGTTTGCTCGGCTCTAGCTCGCGCTGAGGTACCTATTTTGGTCGTCTTGCACAGTATCTCCAAGGAGTGCAATGATATATTTTACAGAGAGCGCTCGAGCGGCTATCCGTGGTGGTTAGCCTATACGGACTACTCTAGTGCCGAGCCCTTCGGGTGAGAAACTTGGGATTGGATGCCTAGAGTCTCCTCATTGGATGTTGCGACCTCGTCTTGTTGCGTGATGCCTCTCCTGGAGCCTCTTTTCGTGTACTGGAGTCAAAGATGTTACATGAAAAATTAATATCCAAATTGGGATTCTCCCGTATATGACCTTACCTTAAAGTGATAGAATCCAGAGATGTCTGCTGACTTATGTGGTACAAGTATACACCTAGTTCCATGTATAATTTGTATACAACCTCTTGCCTCCTCTCTCTCCCCTCTAACACACGGCTCCGCGTGCGAGTTTCTCATCGGTATTTAACCTGACAAGTGGGCCCTGAACCTACCATAACTCCCTCTCTTGTCCTTCCCACCCTAGAACCCATTCAAGACAAGTCCGTTGTTAGGGTCATGTCCTTGTAATATCCCAATTCTCTCGAGTTTTTGAAAATTTTCAAAATTTAAAAATAACTTTTGATTTTATTAAGTTGCTAAATCTTAACTTGAAATTTAGAAATAAAAAACAATTTAATTTGAATTAATCAAACTTCATTAAATTCAAAAGTTGGTTTATTCAAGTTTTTGGATTTTATTTGGATTTAAAGTCAAAAAATATTATTTTAAGTATTTTATTGGTTTTTGGAATTTAAAAATGGTTTTCCTCTTGTCACGAAAATAAAAGTACTTTATTTGCGAAATTAAAAGGTAAGGTAAGTTAAAAGTATTTTTATTAAGTTCCATTTAGTTCAAGGAATTTATGTGCATTTTTCTAGAATTTTTGGATTATATTAACTATTTTCTAAAAATCTTTTACCTTTTACAGTATTTTCTTAAATAAAAAGGAATTAAAATCATCTTTAGGCTTTGGGCGATTTCTTCTCTAGCCCTGTTTCCCTTCGCATTCGGCTAGCCCACTTGGTCCCGCTCACGTGGCCTTGTGCATGTATTCCCATCCACTCATCCTCTTGACAGTGGCCCGCTGTCGTAGCCCCATCTGGTCATCTTCCACTGCGTCGATGTCTGTCGCCCATGCCGTGGCGTCAACGCCGTCCGTGGCTTTCTTATACCACCACCCGTCGTTCCCCACCCATTCCTGTTGCTCACCCTTTGTCCCCATCGCTTCGCGCACTGCCATCCACTCCTATACCCACCCCCATGCGTAGTGTACATTGCCCATACCTAGAGCTCATGAAACCAGCGCCACTCCATGCGCCATCTCCGCCCCTCGGCCTCTCGCGTACTATAAAGAGAGCACGGTCATACGCTGGAGCTCCTCTCTCTCCACTATTCCCTCTCTCTCTCTCTCTCCTTAGATTTAGCCTCATTTGAGTTCTTTGCCCACCGAACCACCGCATGCCGTCGCCTCTAGCAGCCGCCATTGAAGCTTTTGCCACCTTCGACTCCACCTTCAAACATCACAAGGTTGAGGGCCACCCGTCTCGCTCTCCTCGCATCCGGACCCATTGGGCTCCACCGCCGCTTTCCGCTCGCCGCCACCGCTTTTTCCTCCTCATGGGGTGGCCTCTCGTTGTTCCTTCGGTGCCAAAGTGAGCATCACGTTAGCACGCCTTCCTCTTCTGCGGGTGCCCTCACGTGTCGGCCACCTCCGCCAAAGCAGCAAGCACCTCCCTTTGCAGAACGCCGTCATTTGTTGGTGATGTGGGCGTCCACGTCGTCGCCAGCTAGGCGCCACATCACCGCTTTTGCTGATGTGGCAACCCGATCGACCATGTGGCTTTTCATCCTTTTCCCATTGAAAAACAAATCAGCCGAAAATCTAAATCCTGCTGCCGACGTCATCATATGCAATAAAACGATTTTCCTTTAAGAAAATAATTCCGAAAAATCATGAAAATCCCTTTTTATCATTTCATGTGTTTTTCAAACTTCCAAAGGCCATATCTTCTTCATTCGAACTCTGATTCGAGTGATTCAAATTTCTAAATTCATAGAAATTCCTTATCTTTCTATTGGTGCTTATTTGATAATTATTTGGATTTTATTTTGAATTGTTTTATTTATTTGGCTTTGTTCGCACATATAGATTCTAGCGTTTCGGAAGAATTCGTGGACCCGACGACCAAAGCATCTCAACTCTTCAACGAAGGCAAGTTGTAGACCTTTGATCATGTCGTACCCAATTTATAAAACTAAATTGTTTGATATAAACAGGCATTGCTAAGTTTATAAAAAAAATGGTTTCAGGAATAGTTAATTACCTAATTGCCATTATGTCTCCTTGATAAATTGAGAATGACATGTACTCTTGAATGACAAAAATCTTTAGACACCATAGGATGGTAAATTACTAGTTGGATATTATTGTACTACCAACTTGGGCCGTATTATGCATAGCCACGCTTTAGTCGTGCGATGGGATTCATGATCACATACTTAAAGAATGATTGAATTTGACGAACTGATAAATGGAATTGTATGAGTCCTTTGTTGATAAATTTTATTGTGTCATGGCAAGAGTTGCCATTCGGCCTGGTTAAACCAAAAATGATTTCATACATAGGCGAATGAACGTGTAGTAAAGGGGGAGAATTTTGGGATGTAGTTGCCTTGCTTCAGTAGTCACTAAGGACTTAACTTTGTGCGGCATTGATCTGGGCCATACCGTGCAACCACAAGTCCATTTATGGGATAGACCTGGCCGACTAATTAGCAATGTTTTGGTTCGGTTCTGTCAAGGGTTGATAAGCGGCACAAGACGGGATTTAGAATGACGAAACCTTAGCGGGCAGAACCAAATCAAAACAGAACTTTGTAAAAGCTTTATGATAATCACTTAGACACACGCCTTCGGAAGCGTAAAATGCCTGACATTATAAGATGATTATCTCTTGTGGGCCAAGCTGTACAACCTCTGCAGAGTGAAACTATTCGAATAGCCGTGTCCCCGGTTATGGACAATGCCTGGTGATTTCATACGAGGGGTAGATTTTGTCTAAAATGTTAGAATGGTTTGGTTTGGTTAGAATGGTTGGGGTGTTCACTAGTTGCTTTAAAGAAACTTGATTACTTATGTATAAATCTTTTAAATTGTGCTTTTAATTTATGTACTGTGTTTACTGTCAATATTGCTTTCTACAAAATAGCTATAAAGCTATCCTTGTCAAGCCTTGTATGAATATTATATACATACATTTCCCTACGACTTGCTGAGTACTTTAAAGTGATCTTGGCTTTGTGCCATTTGTTGATCAGTGGCTGAAGAAGAACCAAAGACCACCGATAACTACGAGGAAGAATAATTCGAAGACTTTGCGAACTAGGTCGCGTCCTCCACTCGATTGTCTGTGGGCACGTCGGATGGCCACCACGAGATGTTTTGTTCACTGCTGGAAGTTTGTCTTTTGCTGTTAAGCTCTGCGTGGCTACTCTGTAAGACTTGATCATAAGGTCCTTTTGCTACTAAGTAATATTAATTTGTCTGCTTCATCCGTTGTTTTGTTGTATGGATATGATTACATCAATGTTGCAACTGTGTGAGCTAGCTATTGATCTAAGACTAATTCAGAATACACAGAGGGTCTCAGAGTTGTATATCTAGGGTCCCGACAGAGATGATATCAGAGCCATATCGACTGTAGGACGCAACCATAGTTAGCATGGTCATTTAGTCGAAAACTTCAAATTTTATTTTATAAATCAAACCAACAGATTAACATGAATAGTTATTCTTCTCTCATCTTATTCTATTCTTTTCTCGTCTACTCTAATCTTTTCTCACCTTATTTCTAGATTCTTACCTCTTACCTTTCTGGAACTCTGTTTTTGAATTTAATTGACCTTCTCATCTCAGTAATCTCTATAAGATTGAGCCTTGGCTCAAGTTGACTGTCCATATGAATTAGATTAGAAGTGCTTTAGTAGAGGTTACCCTTCTAAATTTCAGTATCGTTTAATCCGATTATTAGGACCTTTTTGCTTGGGTTTTGTTGCCTCTTAATAGCTTTCCAGCTATTTGTTCGTTGGGTTAAACCGACTTTCCCCAGTTGAGTTGTTCTATCTTTCTCCCTTGTTCTCGCTTGTCTTTGTGCTTTTTCCTCTCACCTATCGTACTTTCTTCTTCTCGTCTATTAAACCTAGGAAGATTTGTGCAGATGGTTCAGACCCGCAACTCGGCAAGTCAAAGTGGACCCATGGATCTCAACACCAGCGCTAATCCGAGCACAACACCCCCTGGTCAGGCCCCGTCGAACCTGGAGCAAATGATAGCTATGCAACTTCAACTACTTCAGACACTTGCTCAGAACCAGATTAATTAGCCTACACCAACTCTAGCCCCCAGCCTTTTCACCTCAGTCCAAACTGGGAGAATTCATGAGGACCAAGCCGCCAACCTTTGTCGGCTCGGTCAATCCTTAGAAGGCGATGGTGGCTTCGAATGTTGAGAAGAAACTAATCTTGGCTCGGTGCAATGACCAAGAAAAAGTGCTCTATGCTGCTCACCAACTCAACGGAACCGCAGGAACTTGGTGGGAAAACTCTTCTTGTGACTTCACCGTAATGTCGAGCCATTACTTGGTAGGAGTTTTCTCGCTGCTTCAGTCGTCACACATCCCTATGGGAATGATAGAGATGAAGAAGGAGTTCCACAAGCTGCAAAGAAGGCAATCTTAGTGTGTCGAGAATATATCAACAGATTCATCCAACTATCAAGGTATGCACCAGAGGATGTTGCAAATGAGGAAGCAAAGATTTGGCGCTTCATGGAAGGATCGGACCCTAGCATTAAGGTGTAGTTAGTGTCGAGTTGACTACCCTAGCTTTCAAACAAATGGTCAACAAGGCCCTCGTTCAAGAGGATGCTCAACGTTAGCTTTATGAGTCTCAGAAGAGGAAGATGATGCGACATAATGCTCACCAAAGTCACCCACAGAGAGCCGTAATGAATGTGTAATACCTAGCCGCCCGCTCCTCTGTTGCATCTAGGACCCTGTGGCGACATCTCACCCAACTACTCTGGACTCTGCGGCTTTGGCAATAGCAACACCAACAACCAAAGAACCCTGAAGTGTCAATCATGCCACCGAATGACATGTTACAACCGTCGACAATTAGGACACTATGCCGATCGCCACAGAAGCAAGGTCCATCACCTCTTAGATTCAACTTTGGAGGTACATCGACCAGAACCCCCATGCTAGGAGTAGGACGTGGAGCACCTCAGACTCCAGTTGCCCCAGCCAAGACCCCTCAACCTTTTAGGAGAGGCCGCATGAATCATGTTACAGTGGAGGAAGACCAAGCAGCCCCGGATGTCGTGCTGGGTAAGTTCCTAGTAAATTCAGCACCTGCTACTGTTTTGTTTGATTCTAGAGCTTCGCATTCGTTTGTTTTTCGGAGTTTTGTTACAAAGCATCAGCTAAAGGTTTTGACTCTTAAAAATGCTTTGTTAGTTCAATCACTCGGTTCGGAGTTGAGTACGAACCAAGGTTGCCCTAAAGTTAAAGTAACCATAGATGTGATTTTGGGAATGGATTGGCTTGCTAATCACCAAGCAATTTTAGATTATGGTGGTAGAAGCATCACTTTGGTAAGCCTAGTTGGAACCAAAGTAAAATTTGAAACCTCCACTGAAAAGCGTGATGGAGCGTTAGTCTGTAGTGTTAGTGTCGTGTCTTTGAAAAATGTGCCAGTGGTCAGAGAATTTCCAGATGTCTTTCGTAACATCCCAAAGATCTGTTACCAAAATAAAAATAAATAAAGTTATTATTTTATTGGATTTTCTGAAATGTGAAAGAGTTTTATTGCTTTATTTGAATTTCGAAGTTTTAAAAGTCAAAAATAAAATTTATTAAAGTTTTTGAAGTTTTATTGGATTTAAAAGTGAAAAATAAAAAATTTATTAATTTCTAGAATTTTACGAAATTTTAAAAGCTTTTCCTAATTATTTTAAAGCCAAAATAAATTATGTGCAAAAACTATTACCAATTACAAGTTGAAATTATTTTTATTAAGTCCAAAATAACTCTAGGAATTTCTGTGAATTTTTCTAGAATTTTTGGATTTTATTTGCTATTTTCTAAAGCCTTTTTGAATTAACAAAATTATTTCAATTGAGAAATGAATTTAAATCCTTCAATAGTTTTTAAATAAACCTCCTCCCCCATACTTCCCTTCACCGCACACACACGTACTGGGCTCGGCCCATTTGGCTCGCTCTCCAGCAAGACCTTCATCTATCGCCACCGTCAATTAAATCCGACTACGTCCTCCTCTCTCTTCCTCTTGTTTATTTGCTAGTGGGCCCGCCTCGTCGTCTTCTTCTTCCCTGCTATCTTCCTCCTCCAGCCGCAAACACTGCCACCATTAGTGCCCGCTCGGACCTTCCAAAAACCCGAGCCAATCACCCGGTTTTCCAGAGATTTCGCCGCCATTAAGACGCGGTGTCATCACCGCGTCCATCCCGATCATTACCTTTCCGTTTCCTGCCCCTAATTCCCTTAATCCTGCTGACGATCTCGCTCGGGTTTCTTGCGCCCTACGCCGCCTCAGCCTTGCCCTCGGCCTATTTAAAGGCGCCCCAGCTCCGCCTCTTCTCACCGATTCCGACGCCCTCACATCCACCCCTCCATCTCTCTCTACGCCTCGAATTTCAAGTTCCCTCTCTGCCATCCGAAGCTCGGTTCTTCACCGATTCTGGCGACCACAAGGACTCCTCATCGACCGCAACCACCTCATCGCCATCACCGCCACCTCGTCGACCCGGTGCGCGCCTCGCCTTCGCCGGAGACCCACCGCATCGCCATCGCCATCGTGACCCGGTTTGCACTGCCGCCTAACTCCTCGCCGCCGGCTATCGCCGCAGCCTCGGGTGACCAAATCGTGCTCATCACAATCCCCGTGCCCTCCTCTTGCGGTTGGTACCCTCATCGGCCACTGCCGTGCAGCCCATCGCCGGCGAGCCGCGGGCCGAAGCATGTCGGCCTTGTGCCAACGTGGCACCGCCACGTGGGCACCACCTCACGACCACGTAGGCGCCACCTCGCCCTCTCTCTGACGTGGCTTGCACGCGTGTCATAGCCACGCAGCATCGCCATCGTCTTGCAGCCCCACGTCGGCGGCTCCACCTTTTTCTTTTCGAATTAAAATAATTCGAAATTCAGAAAATCCTATTTTCATTATTTCATGTGTTTTGAACTTCACGGGTTCGTTCTCCTTCATCTGAACTCCGATTTAAATCGAATCAAATTTCTAAATTCATATAAATTCAAGATCTAGCTATCTAAACCAAAATTATTTAATTTAGAGTTCATTTGAATCTTCATTTAAATTTTGTTTGAATTTGGCTTATTTTCACGTATAGATTTAAGCGACTTGAGAGTCGATTTCAAATACCGTTTGAGAATAACAAATTGAGCAAGGCAAGTTACATCTATGATCATGTTTGAACCTATTATTTCAAATTATTTAAATTCATTTTTAAATTATTCTTTGCATGCTTATTTATATTCAATAATTTAATTTTACATTTTAAATTTATAGTTATGCCTAAAATCCTTTGTATGGCCAATTTTGATAATTTAATCAAACATATTATCACCCTAGATAAAATCTAGTTGATATGATAGTATGAACTAGGATCATTTGGAAAAATTTATGCTTAGGGATGCATAGACCCAAAAATATTTAATTTGGGGAATTCTAGCCAAATGATCAATTATTGTTTAAAAGTCTATGGCATTGATTTGTCATGGAAGTTTGCAAATGTTTTAGAAAATGAAATAAAATTGAAAACTGGTTTGGACTTAGGCGAAATGGATAGTTGGTGGGTGCAAGTTTATCCACGGGCTCTTCTCAGGAATGGTTGGGCTCTTCTCAGGAATGGTTGAGGCCTAGGGATTGTTTTGGAAGTCACCCAGTCAATTAAGGACCAGTCTGCGAGCTGCAGATTGTTAAGCCAAAATTGTACTATCACAAGTCCTGTGTGGGCAGGACCTGGCTAACTAATTTGCAACATTCCATCATGGTCGTGCCATCCGGTTGTGTGGGTGTCTTATATGACCTACTTTTATGTAATCCCACATGGCGCAAGAGGGGGCTATAATCCGGCGGATTTCTATCCAATGGAAGCGAAACCTTAGCGAGGCAGGACTACGTTGGGATGGCGCATTGTAAAAGCCTTGTGATAATGACTTAGTCACACATCTTTGGCAGTGTGTAAAACGGACATTATAAGTCAATTATCTCTTGTGGGTAAAGTTGTACAACCTCTGCAGAGTGTTAATCTATTCGAATAGCCGTGTCCACGGTCATGGATATGCTGAGCAAAGCCTTTCGCGGATTAAACTATGGTTTTGTTTTAAAAATAGTTTGACAAAAATGATTTCATGGATGTTCATTCCATGTGGGAAGGTTGGGCAGAAAGCCTGGTGCAAGGGGGGTAGTCCTTCACCATTTGTGTACAGAGATTTATCCTACACTTGAGAAATCATGAACAAAAATGAAATTTGATTTTAGATATAGTATAACTGTTTTTGAACTTAGTATTGTATTTAAATTGTTAAATCTTGCTTTTGCACAAATAACCCTATAAGCCATCCTTTGTTACATCCATACATGCATTAACTCTGTTATTGAGTATAACTTGCGAGCACGGAAGTTGTGCTCATCCTTGCTTTATGCAAATAAATTTCAGAGGAGAAGGACTTCGCTACCGGTGTGGATCTTGATGACTAGGCCGCTACCCCGGTCAATTGCTTGTGGCAGATCAACTGGACTCCACTACTTCTTCGTTTTCCGTTGTGTTCTTTATTGTTGGCTTGTAAGCCTCTTTTGTAATAAACTCTATTGATTATTAATAAAGTATTGCGATTTATGGATGTTACCATATCTGTTTACTGTGTGAGCTAGCGACTGATCATGAGACTAGTTCAAAAATACACAGAGGATTTGGGGGATTACTCCCGGGTCCGACATCTTTCCTGATGACCTACCTAGAATGCCACTAGACAGGGACCTAGAGTTTGTCATCAATCTAGTTCTGGGAACCGCACCCATTTCCAAGAGACCCTACCGCTTGCTGGTTGACGACTTAGTCGAGCTAAAGAAGCAGATTGAGGAAATGCAAGATAAAGGATTTGTCCAACCAAGTTCTTCACCTTAAGGAGCCCCAGTAATCTTTATTGCAAAGAAGGATGGTACCCGGCGGATGTGTGTGCATTATCGTTAAGCTCAATGAAGTCACCATCAAGAACAAGTACTCTCTACCTAGGATTGATGATTTGTTTGACCCGATTAAAGGAGCCGAGTATTCTCCAAGATAGATTTGATATCAGGATACCATCAGTTGAAGATTCGCTAAGAGGATATACCCAAGACAGCTGTCTCAACTCGATATGGACTGTATGAGTTCACGATCATGTCTTTTGGATTGACCAACGCCCCTGTTTACTTTATGAACTTGATGAATAAAGTATTCATAGAATATTTGGATAAATTTGTCATTGTCTTTATTGACGATATCCTACTATACTCTAAGAGTGAAGAAGAGCATGAAGAGCACCTTCGCTTGATCCTGAATAAGCTTAGAGATCATCAACTCGATGCTAAATTCGACAAGTGTGAGTTTTGGATGAAGGAAGTTACCTTTTTGGGACACGTCATGTCTGTAGAAGTCGCCGTCAACCCTAGCAAAGTTAATGATGTTCTCAACTGGGAGTCACCAAATTCAGTGCCTCAGATCAGAAGTTTCTTTAGTACGGCAGGTTACTACTGCCGATTTATAGAAGGATTCTCTAAAATAGCGAGACCCCTCACTCAGTTGCTGAAGAAGGAAAAGAAATTTGCTTGGATGCTAGAATGTGAGCAAAGTTTTCAAGAATTAAGTAAGCGTTTGACCACTACTCCAGTGTTGATTTTGCCTGATGTTCAGAAGGATTTTGAGATTTTCTGTGATGCATCACAACAAGGTCTCGGTTGTGTCCTAATGCAAGAAAGAAAGGTAGTAGCATATGCTTCACGTTAGTTGAGACCCCATGAAGTAAATTACCCCACTCATGACTTAGAGTTAGCTGCTGTAGTGCATGCTTTGAAAATATGGCGTCATTACCTTATTGGTAATCGCTGTAAAATTTACACTGACCATAAGAGCTTGAAGTACATTTTCACCCAAGCTGATCTTAATATGAGGTAAAGAAGATGGTTGGAATTGATCAAAAATTACAACATAGGAATCCATTATCATCTAGGCAAAGTTAGTGTCGTAGCAGATGCTTTAAGTAGAAAGGTCTACTGCAATACACTGATGATCAAGGAAAGTCAGCCAACACTGCATGAAGAATTTCAGAAGCTCAAGCTTGAATTGGTTAAAGAAGGTTACTTAGCCGCTTTGGAAGTGCAACTAACTCTTCAATATCAGATCAAGAAAGCTCAAGTACAAGATGCAGATATCAAAGAGATTAAGAATAACATAAAGATGGGTAAAGCCCTAAGATTTTTAGAAAAATGAGCAAGGCACCATGTGGTTTGATAAACGTATTTGTATACCGGACCAGAAGGAGCTTAAGGAGTTGATACTCAAGGAAGCTCATGAAACCTTGTACTCTATTCATCCTAGAAGCATGAAGATGTATCAAGATCTCAAGAAGTTTTATTGGTGGCCTAGCATAAAGCGTGAGATTGCAGAATATGTGGCTCAGTGTGATGTTTGCCAGCGAGTTAAAGACGAGCATCAGAGACCTACTGGACTCTTGCAACCTTTAAGTATACCTGAATGGAAATGAGAAGAAATTGGCATGGACTTTTATCACCGGTCTGCCGAGAACTAGACTGGACTTTATCACCGGTCTACCAAGAACTAGAGATGGCTATGATTCTATCTAGGTAATTATAGATCGCCTAACAAAAGTTGCTCACTTTCTCCTGGTCAAGACCAACTACTCAGGAGACAGACTTGTAGAATTGTATATGGCAAAGATAGTGTGTCTGCATGGTGTACTAAGGAAGATAGTGTCAGATCGAGGATCCCAGTTCACCTCAAGGTTCTCGCGGAAGTCGCCTGACATTTTGGGCACTAATTTGAATTTCAATCTGACCTACCATCCTCGCACGGATGAGCAAATGAAAAAGTGAATCAAATCCTAGAAGATATGTTGAGAGCCTGCGCTCTAGCAAACCAGCACGATTGGGATCAAATCTTTGCCTTATACGGAGTTTTTATACAACAACAGTTACCAATCAAGTTTGTAGATGTCCCCGTTCGAAGCTCTTTATGTAAGAAAGTGCAGAACACCTTTGTATTGGACTGAATTATGGGAAGGACAAGTACTTGGACCAGATATTCTGAAGAAGGCCGAAGATCAAGTTAGATCAATCAGAGAAAAACTGAGAACCGCTCAGACCAGGAAGAAGAATTATGTTGATAACTGTCGCCGAGATCTAGGTTTTGCACCTGGAGATCATGTGTATCTGAAGGTTTCACCTCTCAAAGGAATACGTCGTTTCAGAGTAAGCGGGGAGCTTGCACCAAGATACATTGGATCAATTCTAGTCAGAAGAGGAGAAGTTGCTTATAAATTGGAGCTCCCACCTCAGCTGTCAAATGTGCATGACGTCTCCCGTGTGTCGCAATTAAAGAAGTGTCTGCGTGTGCCAAATGAGCAAATGTCGTTAGAAGCAGTTCACCTACAGGAAGATCTAACTTACAAGGAGCAACCTATCAAAATTTTGGAAGTAGCAGAGCGTGTGACAAGGAGTAAGATCATTCGTTTCTGCAAAATTCAGCGGAGCAATCACACTGAAGAGGAAGCCACCTGGGAGCGTGAAGAGGATCCGAAGGCTGAGTTTCCGCACCTATCCTCTAGCCAGCCTGAATCTTAGGGTCGAGATTCCCATTAAGGGGTGTAGGTTTGTAACATCCCAATTCTCTGGGCTTTTTGAAAATTTTCAAAATTTTAAAATAACCTTTTGATTTTATTAAGTTGCTAAAGCTTAACTTGAAATTTAGAAATAAAAAACAGTTTAATTTGAAATAATCAAACTTCATTAAATTCAAAAGTTGGCTTATTCAAGTTTTTTGGATTTTATTTGGATTTAAAGTCAAAAATATTATTTTAAGTATTTTCTTGGTTTTTTAGAATTTAAAAATGGTTTTTCCTCTTGTCTTGAAAATAAAAGTAATTTATTTGCAAAATTAAAAGGTAAGTTAAGTTCAAAGTATTTTTTATTAAGTTCCATTTAGTTCAACGAATTTCGTGCATTTTTCTAGTGCGTTTGGACTATATTAACTATTTTCTAAAATCTTTTAGCTTTTTGTATTTAGTTAAATAAAAAGGAATTAAAATCCTCTTTCGGCTTTGGTCCAATTTCTTCTCCATCCCATTTTTGTTCCCTACCTTGACCCGGTGCCGTCGGTCCGCTTTCAGACGCTGCCCATCCGCGACACCCGTCACTTCACCACGACAAAGCGGCCCTCAACGCCCTAGTCATCTTCCTCCTCACGAGCACGGTGTGCCCATGCCGTCTTGATGTCAACACCGTCTTGTTTTTGCGCTTAGCCACCCGCTGTCGTTCCCCACCAATTCCTGTTTGCCGCCCATCCCCATCGACGCGCCGCCGCCGGCCACCCACTCCCCATACCTACACCCATCGTGGTAGTCTTGCCGCTTATGCCCAAACTCCATAAAACCAACCACCGCAAATCGCCCATCTCGCCCTCGGCCTCCCACACCCTATGAAGAGGAGCGGTGCGCCCTGAGCTCCTCGCTCTTTCCCCTATTCCCTCTCTTTCGTGCCCCGGTTAGTCAGTATTTGAGTTCTTCGCCACTGGAAACCACCGCCTTGCCGTCACCTAGCGTCGCCGTTGAAGGTCCTCGATCTCCTTCGACTCCACCTCCGGCATCGCAAGCTCGAGGGCCACCCCGTGCTCGCCTCCTCACCTTTGGACCATCGCCGGAGCGCCGCCACCTTCACCCGCCACCGCCACCACTTCTTCCTCCATGGCAAGCCTCGTTGTTCCTATCGGCAACTGCGTGAGCATCACGTTCGCCACGCCTTCCTCTTCCCGCGGGTGCCCTCACTGCCGACCACCTCGTGGCCAAACGCCGGCGAGCACCTCCACCCGAGCTACCGTCGCCGTTGGCTAACGTGGGCGTCCACGTCATCGCCACCTAGGCACCACGTCACTGCTTTTGCTGATGTGGCAACCCAGTCAGCCTATGTGGCTTTTTCATCCTTTTCCCATTGAAAAACAAATCGACCGAAAATCTAAATCCTGCCGCTGACGTCATCCTATGCAATAAAACGATTTTCCTTCAAGAAAATAATTCAAAAAAATCAGGAAAATCCTTTTATTATTTCATGTGTTTTCAAACTTCCAAAGGTCGTATCTTCTTCATTCGAACTCCGATTCGAGTGATTCAAATTTCTAAATTCATATAAATTCTTTATCTTTCTGTTGGTGCTTATTTGATAATTATTTGGATTTTATTTTGAATTGTTTTATTATTTGGCTTTGTTCACACGTATAGATTCCGGCGTTTCGGAAGAATTCGTGGACCCGACGACCGAAGCATCTCAACTCTTCAACTAAGGCATGTTGTAGACCTTTGATCATGTTGTACCCAATTTATAAAATTATATTGTTTGATATAAACATGCATTGCTAAGTTTATAAAAAAATGGTTTCGGGAGTAGTTAATTACCTAATTGCCATTATGTCTCCTTAATAAATTGAGAATGACATGTACACTTGAATGACATAAATCCTTGGACACCATAGGATGGTAAATTAGTAGTTGGACATTA
Organism: Phyllostachys edulis; assembly: GCA_036346405.1. Lineage (NCBI taxonomy): Eukaryota > Viridiplantae > Streptophyta > Magnoliopsida > Poales > Poaceae > Phyllostachys > Phyllostachys edulis. The sequence continues at coordinate 27,661 of JAYEVD010000139.1, forward strand.
TTGTACTACCAACTTGGGTCGTATTATGCTTAGCCATGCTTTAGTCGTGCGATGGGATTCATGATCACATACTCAAAGAATGATTGAATTTGGCTAACTGATATATGGAATTGTGGCGGAACCACTGTTGATAAAATTTGTTGTGCCATGGAAAGGGTTGCCATTCGGCCGGGTTAAACCAAAAATGATTTCATACTCAGGCAAATGAACGTGCAGTAAAGGGGGAGAATTTTAGGATGTGGTTACCTCGCCTGAGTAGTCACTAAGGACTTAACTTTGTGCGGCATTGATCTGGACCATACCGTGCAATCACAAGTCCATTTATAGGGCAGACCTGGCCAACTAACTAGCAATGTTTTGGTTGAATCTGTTAAGGGTTGATAAATGGCGCAAGAGGGGGTCCAGAATGCCGAAACCTCAGCGGGCAGAACTAAGTCAAAACAGAGCTTTGTAAAAGCCTTGTGATAATCACTTAGTCACACACCTTCGGAAGCGTGAAATGCCTGACATTATAAGATGATTATCTCTTGTGAGTCAAGCTGTACAATCTCTGCAGAGTGTAAAACTATTCGAATAGCCATGTCCCCAGTTATGGACAATGCCTGGTGATTTCACACGAGGGGTAGATTTTGTCTAAAATGTTGGAATGGTTTGGTTTGGTTAGAATGGTTGGGAAGTGAACGGGGTGTAGCCCTGTGTGGCAACTTTGTAAGACTTGACCATAAGATCCTTTTGCTACTAAGTAATATTAATTTGTCTACTTCATCCGTTGTTTTGTTGTATGGATATGATTACATCAATGTTGCAACTGTGTGAGCTAACTACTGATCTGGGACTAGTTCAGAATACACAGAGGGTCTCGGAGTTGTATATCTGGGGTCCTGACTGACCTCCACTCGAGTTGTTCCATGCCTACTATCTTGAGTTTTTTTAAGGGTTAATTCCTTATTTATCAGTGGATGTTGGCCGCATCCCTAAAATACCATCACGAAATTGCTCTTCCTTTCATTGCCATCGGATCTCAAATTCTATCCAGTTTTTGCCACTCCCATCAGTCAACCATGTGTTAACTGTCAAATTGTGTGCAAAAAGACATATTTACCCCTCTAGCTCTCCCATCTTCTTCTCCCTCCTCTCTCTTTCCCCATCTCTTTCCTCCCTCCCCACTCTCTTTCCCCAGGCCCCGCGCGCTTTCTTGATCCCACCAGACTCCACCGTCTCGTAGCTCTCGCCGGACCTCCTCCTCTTGATCCTGACCCTCGGGCTCGTCCCTCTTCCGCTTCCTACAACCACCTTGCCGTGGACGTCATCCCACGCGCCTCCCTCGAAGTAGACCAGGAGGGGTCCAGAGAAGACCCCAGCAGCGATGGGCTGGGCTCGCAGTAGGTTGTCGTGCTTCTCCTCTGGTCCGTTGCCTGCGGTGATGGGGATGGCTCGATCAGGCGAGGATCAAGCTCGATTTGATGTCGGCGACGAAGTGAAGGCTCGAATCCGGCGGAGATGATGGCTCCTAGTGGTGGGATGCACAGATCCAACATAGATCGAGCTCGAGGACGACAACGACCTCCTCCGGCAGATTGACGGTGGCCTGGGGCAGGAGAGGCAGTGGCGGCTCTGGGTAGAAGAGGCCCGAAGTAGTGGCGGCTACCAGAGGGAGAGAGCTTGGGGTGGCAGCGCGACGCGGTGTTGGATTCGACGCTCGTGGAGACCAACCGATTTGGTCAGCGAAAGCGAGCTCCGGCGACAAGGATGGCCAGATCCCACCCGGATCCGGTGAAGAGGATGAGCTGCGGCTGACAGAGAGGATGCCTAATCCAGTGAAGATGAGCCGACAGCGCATGATGCTGTCGATGATTATCGAGATGAAGCTTGTCTTCTTCTTTGACAATGACGAGGCAAAGAAGATGATGTTCTTTCTTTGCTTGAAGAAAGAAGGAAGAAGGGTAAGACGAAGTATTTTGACCATTTTTTAGCAGTTAACAACGGCTGGACCTAATGAGATTAACAGGAGTGGCAAAAACGAGATAGAATTTGAGATCCGATGGCAATGAAGGTAGAGCAATTTCGCGATGGCATTTTAGAGATGCGGTCAACTTCCAGTGGCAAATAAGGAATGAACCCTTTTTTAAGCTTGATTTGCACTATTTGTTCATTTCTTCTTGGAGATTGGTTTACACATAAGTAATAAAAAATAAAATCTGATTCTAATTTTATTTGTATAAATGTTTGTTAGTAGTTAAAATTTAGATTAAATCCAAGAACTATGTCAAGTACAACCCAAAAATTTAGAATAACAAATGAAAGAAAATTACCTAAAATTTAAAATCTTGAATAACAAGTAATGGCTAGATACTTTTCTTTATTGTAATGTCAATTGGTACTGCATTCATCACCTAATTTTTGTGTTAATTAGCAGAAAAAGGAAAATATCTAACCATAGATATGGTAATTTGAATATATGTGGAGGAATTTAATTAGGTGTACAAATGACTATGTCAACTACTTGTATGCCACTAAGGCACCAAGTTTTCTATCTTAATTAGTCATGCAAGCAAAGTATCTAGCTGTTGTACCATCTATATCTCAATGATGTTCTGGTTTCTTCCCAGTTGCATCAACACAAGTGTTTTTTATTGGTGTGTATCATTTCGTCAATTACAGTGCATTTTCTGTCCCTTTGTAGAACTTAGACATGTTCTCGTTAATTGTTTATTAAAGTTAAAATCGAAATTAGATTTTATTTTAATCTACTCTCAATATTTTTTATTAAGTACTAGTGTACTATTACATATTTAGGAAATCATATTGATCTCATGTGTAAGGATAAACACCATCATTACTTGAGACCAACTAATGACACATGGAAACATAACATTATCAATAGTGTTCAAGGTGGGTTAATCTAACACCATGTTCTCTAACATATGCTTGTACTATTGATTCGATATCCATATATCTATAACCAGTGAGATATAGTCATCAATCAATATATGTGCTGGTCTATAAGTCATTAGTGTCCTAACCAGTAACATTTGATTGTGGGTCTTTTTAGAATGATATCATTCAACAAATAAAGAGCTTCACCAACGAGTCACAAACATGGTAATCATTATAAATGATAATCAATTCAATGAACATAATAACATTTATTCTATAATTCATAAGCATAGACAAGGTACAACCTGCCTCTTAAAGCATATCACTAACACTAACACCGGTGGCTTTATCATCCACAAACTAGAGACTTCACTCCTGCCGCGCGTCTATGCCATTCGCTCGTCAGATCGGCACGGTACTTCGCTCCTCCATCCTCCAACTTTCGTTCAGGGGACTTCATCGCACTGTCCATCATGGCCACTGCGTCCTTAGATTTCTCGGCGCGCACATGCGCAGTCTCCTTGGTCTTCTCTTTGGCCACCTCGGTGAATTCCTCACAATTCTGCCTGGTCTCTTTCTTCACCTCATTCGCCTGTTCTCAGTTGCCTCCGACGCGGCAGCGTCCTTCGTTTCCTTATTGGCCGCCTCCGCAGTCTCGCTCGCCATATGTATGTCATGTGTAGCAACTCACTGCTACATATATAGTTGCATATGTACTCGATCGGTCTATACAACGTCTCTCAATCTTGTGATCCCGGAAGAAAAGATATTGCAACGACGTCCATAGTAAATGCTACACTGAGACTCCAAAGTTTGATTCAGACATGTTTGGTACAGCTTTTACTCCTTGTTGTCGCTCGCTTGCACACACACCAGGCACCCTGGACGCATGCATACAACACGAAGATGCACTACGCAGAAGGAAGGCAACGCAGACGCATGCACACAATACGAAGATGCACTACGCAGAAGGAAGGCAACGTAGGAGAGAGACAGGAGTTTTGCCGCTGCTAACCGCTCCAGCAATTTTCTGTTTTCTATTCTCCTTTTATCTCTTAGTTACATGCAGCCGAGAGCTGCTAACAACCAACAGACTCCACATGCATCGTGCAGTTCTAACTACTAAAAGATTTAACTACTAAAAGATTACATGCAATCGCTCGACTAACAAACTAACTGCTAACAAACTAATTGCTAACAAACTCACGTACTGCTCGCCGTGCACGACATGCACGAGGTACGCTGTGAACACGCACGACACGAAAACGTGACATGCGACATGATTAACACTAACAAATCACCCCCTTAATCATGGCGCCCGAACTTTACTTCTACCACACCAAGCTTCTGTCACTTGACACGACCAAGGGCTTTTGTCAAGATGTCGATGAGCTGGCCGTCAGTACTCACATGCTCAACGTCAACCATGTCGTCCTCAACAATTCACAAATAAAATAATACCTCATGTCGATATGTTTGCTGCGGTCGTGGTGCACCGGATTCTTGCACAACGCAATCGCAGACTTGTTATCCACCATCAGCTTGACCTCTTGACCGCGCCCGTCAGTCACCAAGTAACTCACGGCGACATCCTTGGCACGCCACCGTGGCCGCCGCGATGTATTCCGCCTCACAAGATGAGAGCGCGACAATCTTCTGTTTCTGCGATGCCCACGTGATCAGACTAGCATCCAGGTAGAACGCCATCCCCGAGGTACTCTTGCGATCGTCCACATCGCCGGCGAGGTCGCTGTCACTGTAGCCCACCAGCTCGGACTCCAGCGCATCACGCCGCTTGTAGCAGCATCCATAGCCATCTATGCCGCTCACGTATCGTAGGATGTGCTTCACGGCTGCCATGTGTTGTGACGTGGGCGCCTCCATGTAACGGCTGACAATGCCAACAGCATAGGCAATGTCAGGCCTGGTGTTCACCAGGTAGCGTAGGCTCCCAACAACACTTTGATACTCAGTGGCATCGACCGCAACGCTAATGTCCTTCTTGGTCATCTTCAGTCGGTTCTCCATCGGCGTCAGACACGGATTACACCCGGCCATGCCCGCTGACTCTAGCACCTTACAGGCATAGCTGCATTGCCACAAAATGATCATGTCGGTAGCCCGCTTCACTTTGATCGAGGTAGTAGATCGAAGGCGAGGTCGCTCATCTGTGAACATGCTCATCATCGGGTCTTGAACTTCGGTGATGTAAATGACACCTCAACCCGGTGATGATCGGTCGTCGATGTACACCCGACGGCGTGAAAGTCCCGCCTTTGCCCTACGGTACTGCTGCGTGCCACGATTTTCTTCGCGTTCGAACCGAGTGTCACCGGTAGTCATCAAACAGAGTTCCGCCAGCGATACTGCCGCAGACCATACAGTTCCTTGTGCAGCTTGAGCACCATGTGTGCCCATGCTTGTCATCGACGAAGCCAGGCGGTTGCTACACATACACCTCTTCGGCGAGTTGACCATTGAGGAACGCTGATTTGACGTCCATATGGTGGATTTCCCAGCCACCGTGTGCCGCCAGGGCGATCAGCACGCACACCATCTCCACGCGTGCCACCGGTGCGAACACCTCGTCAAAATCCACCCCCTGTCGCTGAGCATAACCTTTTGCAACCAGACGAGCTTTGTACTTGACTACGTTACCTTCTGGATCTTTCTTTACCTTGAAGACCCATTTGAGCCCAATGGCTCGGTGTCCCGCCGGGAGTGCGGCAAACTCCCACGTGGCGTTGTCGTGGATAGTGCATCTCATTCTCCATGGTGTGCCTCCAGCACACCTCCCTGAGTGCCTGCTCAATGCTCGCAGGCTCCTCAGTGGCCAACATGCAGAGGCTGTTGTAGTCGTCGTCGTCATTGACCGATGTCGTGTCGTAGACGTTGGACACCATCCGGTACCACAGTGGTGCACCCTTTGAGTCGTGCGATGCATTAGTGGGTGGGTTAATGTGGTGACCCGACCTAGGGGCAACCCGAGAGGTCCTTCAGGACCTCCCCCGAAAGTACATAAAGGGCTCCTGTGATGTCGCGAGGTCTCCCAGAGGACCGCCCGCACCACGAACCACGAGAGCCATCGGTGAGGTACTCCCGGATCTCGAAGTCCATCGGGACCTCCCAGAGGTTCGGAAGTGCAGCTCAAGTTCCTGTAGGACCGGGTCCGATGAGTTCGTTCGAGGGCGTGAGGACCGCCGAAGGAAAAAGGGTCTGACCGAGGCAAGTCTGGAGCATAAGTCCTCCGCATAAACACCACACTCTCCTCGGTACTCACGCACGAAGGCCTAGTAGTACCGCCCTTGGCACATCTGAGGAACCTTGCGGGACCAACACCGGGGAGGTTGTGGGGTTTGTAGAGACCTTAAGTCCACTGTGATCGAACCAGTCCCAAAGATCAATGGCTAATTCTCACAGCAAGTACAAGTGATAACATACATCCACCGAAGACTTTATTAACAGCAAAAGAGTTGATTACAAAGCTTGCTTACAGGCTTAAGCAACAAAGCAAAATACACAGCAAAAACAGAAGGTAAAGTCCATCCAATACGCCACAGGCAAATGGCTGGAGGGCGCGGCCTAATTGATTTGATCTTCATCATCGCCAAAGAAGTCTTCTCCTGCTCAATTCATCAATCAAGCAAGAATGAGCACAACTACGTGCTTTCATAAGTCACACCCATCAAATAACAATATGACATGCATACGTGGATATCAAAGGGAGAGCTTATAGGGTTAATTTGCATAAAGCCAAGTTTATTTCCAATTCTGAGAATAAGTTCCAAAGCATATAATAATTAAAATTCATTTGCAAAAATTCGTTTTACAGTTGGATAACATTCAGCATCAATGTGTGAAGGATACCCTCCTGTCACAAGGCTTCCCACCCAATAACCATTTGGATAGAAATCCAAAACCAATGTCATAAGTCCTTTAAAAACCAAAACCAAAAGCTAACTTTGAGTGGTTTTGCTAGCATGTCTATGACTGTGGACACGGCTATTCGAATAGATTTATGCTCTGTAGAGGTGTACAGCTTTACCTACATGACATGAATTCTCTAGTATGCTTGGCATCCGTCGACGCCACCTCACACTTCCTTTGGTGAGAGGTCTAGAGCACATGACAAGACCTTTACAATGCATTACTCCAATGCAGTCCACCCTTTCACCCCCCCCTTGGACTACCCATCCGCAGGGTTCAGGCCCCCTCTTGCGCCAGGTGGGACTACAATGGTCATAACATGACTACCCACCGCATCAACAGAATCAATCGCGATGGAGCTCTGCAAATTAGTCGGTCCAGTCCCGCCCATACAGGACATGTGGTTGCACGATGGTGGCTAGCAAGAAGCGGCTCGCAGACCGGTCCTCAAGTGGGCTTCAACCCTACCCGAGTTGAGCCCATGCATAGACATGCACCAGCCAAACAAACCAATCCGCCCAAGACCAAATCCATTTTTCCATTTCTGTTTTTCCAAAACCAATTATCAAAACCTCCATCACAACCCAATGTCATGGCTTTAAAAACATTAGATATTTTGGCCTGAGAGTAAAAATAGATCCCAAATCAAGATGGTGGTCTAAGCCAGACTAAGCATAGATTTTTCAAGTGCCACTGGTTCTCATTATTGTATAAACCAGGTTTTATCTATGATGACAATGAAGTTGGTTCAACATAGACAGTGGCCATACAATGGAATTAGGCATAGCTATGAACAGATAGATAGGCATTGAAATAACTTAGTAAAAGTGAGCATGCATACATCTTTGAAATAGAACATAAGTATTTTGAAATAATAGGTGTAATATGGTCAAGGGTGTAACTTGCCTTGCTCAAAGGTCCAGGTGCCTTCTTCTTCTTCCAAGAACTCGGGTCCTCGGTAGCCAAGACTCTATCGAGAAAACCAAAGCAACTCAAATAGAGCTCAATTAAGATCCAAAGAAACTCCAACGAACTCCAAAATGAAACCAACAGAGGTGCTGGGTGATCAAGAGGAAGTCCAAGAAACTTGTTGGAGGAGGTCTAGAAGCGCTCGATTGAGCGAGAGGGAAGTGAGGAAGAAAGTGAGAGAGAAGGGTGCCCAAGCTTATAGAGTGGAACCAACGAGATTTCCAAAGGCATACGTGTTCAAGAGTTGGTGAAAAAGGACAATGGTAGCAAAGCTAAAGATGTGACAAAAAGAAAGACGGGTCTTTGCAAAAGGTGGTGACATTTAATGCGACACTTGGGCATTAAATGCTTGGAGACTTTGGGTGCAAAAGACTTGGTCGAGCATAAAGGAATACGGTCGACCGACAAGTGGGCTCGATCAAGGCGAAGGAGGTCCTATCCTTGAGAGGGTCTTGACCATAAGGAGTCTCTTTGATGCATTTAATCAAGGAAATTTGCGAACAAGTAGGAGGTCTCGAGAGATGAAGAGGTCGTAACTAAGGAGGTCCAAGGAACGGAAACAACATCGATGGTAGAGGTAGTATCTTGGCATGCTGGAGCGGTACCGGAGAGGAGGTCCAAGGACGAAAGATATAAAGCCAAAGAGGCCCATGGAGCAGGAGGCATGCAAAAGATGGCCAAAGCAAGCGAGTAATCTTGGTAAGCTCACAGTGGTATGACTGGGGGTCAAAAGGTAAGGAGGTTCGAAGCCAATATAGGTTCAAAGGATTGAAGTGAATCCTTTGGTGGTGGTTATCTTAGGAGCTTGCAAAGCTGCACGAGGAGGAGGTCCTGATGGCCAAGATCCCAAAAGGAGGTCTTAACGGTCAAGATCGATCAAGGAGGTCTTGACGGTGGGATCTCAAGTGGAGGGCCTTAGCGGTCAAGCTCGCACAAGGAGGAGGTCTGACGGTCAAAATCAAATGCAAAGGGGGGAGGTCCGCAGAGGCAAGGACACGCGGGAAGAACTGGAACCATCAGATCTCGATCGAACGGAGCAAGGTGACTGGGACGTTCGGACCATCGGAATGTACCAACGGATTGGGGCCGTCCGATGTGGATCGAATGGCCCTAAGGGAGTGGGATGTTCGGACCATCCAAACGTGCCCTTAAGATCGGACTGTTCAACACAAATCGAATGGTCCTTAAGCTAGAAAGGTTAAACAGGCGATGCGGACAATTGCAAGGGCAAATGGTTAATACGATCGCTAGGGGATTGGACCCTTAGATCTAACAAAGGAGGGATCCGAACTGTTAGATCTATCAAAGGTGAGGTCTGGACTAAGCGGGAGGCTTGAATGGATGCAAGGGAGGTCCAAATGAACGTGGGGAAGATCCTAAAGGACACGAGGAGGTCCTGAAGGACACGGGAGGTCCAATTGAGTTTAAGGAGGTTCAAGGAGCAGGGAGGTCTAATCACGGGTTTCAAGAAGTCTTGAAAGCAGTATCTGCGATTTTGGTAGTACTACCTCTCTCTCGGTAGGTCCAATTTGCTACAAAGCGGTATGGAATTTCGAACACTTGTTTCGAATCTCGATTTTCCACGAGCGGTATGGCTGCGAGTTGTGTAGCGGTAGTATCGTGTGGCGGTAATACCGGTTTGCTACGGTATGGATTTTCCAGAAGGAAAACATTTCAGAGATCAAAGCGAGGAGGAGTCCAAGGGAACCTAGAGAGGTTCCAACAAAATAGAGAATGGGTTCTAAAGAACATGAGTGAGATTTAGACCTGGGGAGGTCTAAGTCAAGGAAGAATCAAAGAGGGAGGTTTGGACTAGGGAAGGTCCAAGCACTTGGGGGAGGTCTAGACTTAAGGAGGTTTGGACCAAAAATTTACAAAACAAGCACAGAGAAGGGGAGATCACCGAAGCTTCCAACAAATTCAACAAACCAACAAGGAGTTTTAATTGAAGTTTGAGTTAGCCAATTGAAATCCATTCTGAAATTTCAAGTTAAGCTTTGAATTCTCATCAAAATCAAATGGTTCTTTTTAATTTGAAATTTTCAAAAAGTTCTGAAAATCAGGGTGTTACAAACCTATCCTCTTAAGGGAATCTCGACCCCGAGATTCAAGCTTGGTCAGCAAAGAGGTAGGGGTAGTTGGCCTTGAGATCTTCTTCTTTCTCCTGTGTGGCTTCACTTTCTGGATGGTGACTCCACTGTACTTTGTAGGTTCGAATGATCTTGCTTCTAGTGACACGCTCCGCGGTATCCAAAATCTTGATTGGTCGCTCCACATAAGTGAGGTCTTCTTGAAGATCAATGCTTTCCAAAAAGGTATGGTCTTCGGGGACTCGAAGGCATTTCCTTAGCTGGGACACATGAAAAACATTATGCACCACTGACAAGGCTGCTGGCAGCTCCAATTGATAAGCTACTTCATCATGCCTTGCCACAATCTTGTATGGCCCAACAAATCTTGGTGCTAGCTTCCCTCTAGTTCGAAATCTCCTAACTCCTCTGAGTGGGGTTACCCTGAGGTAAACAAAATCTCCAACTTTAAAGGACAAGTCCCGACGACGAGTATCAGCATAACTCTCTTGCCGGGACTAAGCTACTCTTAAATGTTCTCTTATGAGCTTTACCTTCTCTTCAGCCTCTTTGATGACATCGGGTCCAAAGAATTGGCGCTCACCCACTTGATCCCAAAGGAGAGGGGTTCTACATTGTCTTCCATACAAAGCTTCAAATGGGGACATCTTCAAGCTAGCTTGGTAGCTGTTATTATAAGAGAATTCAGCATAGGGGAGATTTTTGTCCCAACCTTTCCCATAGTCTAAGGTACAAGCTCTAAGCATATCTTCAAGAATTTGATTCACACGCTCTGTCTGTCCATCGGTTTGGGGATGGTATGCTGTGCTGAAATCGAGCCTTGTCCCTAAGGCTTCATGGAGACTTTCCCAAAATCTTGAGGTAAATTGAGAACCTATCAGATACTATATTCTTAGGCACACCATGTAGACACACAATTCGGGCTAGGTATAATTCAGCCAACTTGCTGCTTCGGTAGATAGTCTTGACAGGGATAAAATGTGCTACTTTGGTCAAGCGATCAACAATAACCCAAATGGAGTCATAGCCCGATTGAGTCCTAGGCAAACCAGTGATAAAATCCATACCCACTTACTCCTATTTCCACCCGGGAATAGGCAAAGGCTACAGCAAACCAGCGGGTCTTTGATGCCCAGCTTTAACCCGTTGGCACACGTCGCACCTTGCCACATACTCAGCTATTTCTCGCTTCATGTTGACCCACCAATACTTCTCTTTGAGGTCTTGGTACATCTTAGTACATCCTAGATGGACAGAATAATGAGATTCATGGGCTTCTTTAAGTAGAAGCTGTTTTATTTCTTGACAGTCCGGCACACAGAGTCTATTGCCGAACCTTAATATTCCCTGTTCATCTTCTGAAAATCCTGGAGCTTTCTCTCTTCTTAAGTTGTCTTTGATCTCTTGGAGGTCTCTATCTTCAGCTTGACTTTCCCGAATTACTCTCTGGATAATGGGCTCAACTTCCAGAGCATGCACACAATCTTGGTTGACAATTTCCAGATTTAGCGTCTCAATTCTTCGCACAAACTGGGCCGACTTTTCTAGACCATTAAGGTGCTACAATAACTCTTTCGGCTCAAAGCATCAGCTACCACATTTGCCTTGCCAGGGTGGTAGTGTATTCCAAGATCATAATCTTTGATGAGCTCCAACCATCTTCTCTGTCTAAGGTTGAGGTCTGCCTGAGTAAAGATGTATTTTAAGCTCTTATTTTCTGTAAAGACCTTGCAACGATTACCAATGAGGTAATGGCGCCAAATTCTTAGGGCATGCACTACGACAGCTAATTCTAAATCATGAGTGGGGTAGTTAGCTTCATGGGGCTTTAATTGCCGAGAAGCATAAGCTACTACTCGACCTTCTTGCATTAAAACACAGCCTAGGCCATGCTTAGAGGCATTGCAAAAGACTTCAAAATCTTTCCGGATATCGGGCAAAATCAGTACCGGAACAGAGGTCAATCTCTTCTTCAATTCTTGAAAACTTTGTTCACAAGCGGAAGTCCATACATACTTACTTTCTTTTTTGAGCAATTGAGTAAGAGGCCTTGATATCTTTGAAAAGTCTTCAATAAATCGACGATAATATCCTGCCATGCTAAGAAAACTTCTAATTTGGGAGACTGATTTGGGTGGCTTCTAATTTAGAACATCTTGAACCATGCTAGGATTAACTACTACACCTGCTGCTGACATAACATGACCTAAGAAGGTGACTTCCTTCAGCCAAAAGTCATATTTCTCAAATTTAGCATAGAGTTGGTGGTCTCTGAGCTTGTCTAAGACCAACTGAAGGTGATCTTCATGCTTTTCTTCACTCTTAGAGTATACAAGAATGTCATCAATGAAGACAATGACAAACTTGTCCAAATACTCCATGAATACTTTGTTCATCAAGTTCATAAAGTAGGCAGGAGCATTGGTCAATCCAAAAGATATGACTGTGAACTCATAAAGTCCATACCGAGTTGAAAAAGTTGTCTTTGGGATGTCCTCTTGTCGAATGTTCAATTGGTGATAACCTGATCTTAGGTCAATCTTGGAGAAAACTGCTGCTCCTTTTAGTTGATCAAACAAGTCGTCGATCCTGGGCAAATGGTACTTGTTCTTGATAGTGGCATCATTGAGAGCTCTATAATCTACACACATGCGTTGAGTACTATCTTTCTTTGCCACAAAGATCACAGGAGCTCCCCAAGGAGAAAAACTCGGTCTTACAAATCCTTTGCTTTGCATTTCTTCAATTTATTGCTTCAACTCTACAAGATCATTGACCGAAGCTTCCAACAAATTCAACAAACCAACGAGTTTTAATTGAAGTTTGAGTTAACCAATTAAAATCCATTCTGAAATTTCAAATTAAGCTTTGAATTCTAATCAAAATCAAATGGTTCTTTTTTATTTTGAAATTTTCAAAAAGTTCAAAATCGTGGTGTTACAGTTAACCCACTCGGCGCTTGATTAAATGCGGCCGTGGAGGAGTGGTTGCGGTGTGTATTAACCGCCGTCTGTGGTGCCACTGGACTTGCGCCTGATGTAGACGCCGCGCCGTCGTCCCCGTTCACTGGAGCACCACCTGCCACATGCTCGGTGGTGTACTTGACGGTGAACGTGTCCATAACGCTGGGAGCACGATTAATGGATATCGCCTCCTAGTACCATTGCTTCTCCTCCTCGAACACAATGTCGTGGGTGATGTGCAGCTTGCGCGTCTTGGGATCATAGACGCGGTAGGTCTTGGCACCCTCCTTGTAGCCGATGAATACCATCGGCGTTGACCTGTCCGACAACTTCGTGACCCCGGGCCCGACCTTCTTGATGTGTGCAACACATCCAAACGTCTTAGGAGGTCCCGCACATTGGGGCACTACTTGTGCCACGCCTTATACGGCATCATGCCGTCGAGGCTCCGCGTCGGCGCCTAGTTCAGTATGTGCACGGCGGTCTTCACCGCCTCACCCCAGAACACATCCGGCATACACATGCTTTTCAGCAGGCTGCGCGCCATCTCGACGGTCGTCTGGTTCCGGCGCTCCACGACGCCGTTCTATTGTGGTGAGTAGGGAGCGGTGGTGTACCGCTTAATCCCATGCTCATCGCAGTAGTTGCTGAACTCAATGGAGCTGAACTCCCTACCACGATCAGTACGGAATGTCTTGAGCTTGACGTCACGTTCGTTCTCAGCAAGCGCCTTGATCTTGGGAAAGAACCTGAACGCTTCGTCCTTTGTCCTCAGCATCTCTACCCACATGTACCTGCTGTGATCATCCACGATTAGCAAAAAAATACCGGTTACCGTTCGGTGTAGCAGGTGTGATGGGACCACAGAGATTGCCATGCACCAGCTCCAGTCCACACTTGGCATGGTAAGGCAAAACCTGAGGAAACGGAGCCCGGTGCTGCTTGCCAAGTGCGCAGCTATTACAGAATTGCTCCACGCGATCGATCATGGGCACGCCATCCACCATTTTCTTGGTGGTGAGATCGCGGAGCGCGCGGACGTGCGGGTGGCCATAGCGCGCATGCCAGTGCCACGCCACGTCGTCTGCTTTTGCCAGCAGACACATTGGTGCGGTCAGGTTCAGGGCCAATTGTAGGATCAAGGATAACCGACTAGAGGGGGTGAATAAGAGGTTTTTAAACTTTTTAACTATTTAACAATTTAAGCCAATTAATAACTTAGTCTAAACATGTTACACTTCTAGCTAAGCAATTTAACCACAATAAACAAACTAGAAATATAAATGCGGAAATGTAAAGATTAGGAGTAACCACAATGAGACAACGATGTTTTCCCGTGATATCGAAGACTTGCCGGTCTTCACTAGTCCACGTTGAGGAAACTTGACGACTCAAACCGGCTCCACGAATTAAGCCTTCCCTCGATTACTATGGTTGTTCTTCTTCCGCTCCGGAGATGGTGAACACCAAACCTCTCACAAGCCTTCACCGCCTCTTCACAATCTTCTTGAAGAGATCACATGTAGAGAATTTTGAAATAATTCTTGCAATAAGCTTAAATGAGATTTGAGAATTATTTTCTTGTTAAATCCAATTTAAAGAAAGCTCCCCCTAGACATGTGCATATAAATGATAGAAAATTTCGCAAGCACATGTAGAGAATTTTGAAATTGTGGCGGAGTTTCTTTAGCATGATTGAACTTGAGGGAAATGCAATAATGAAATATGACAATAATTGAGATTGCATTCCAATATAATAATATAACCATAACCATCATTCAACAAGTTCAACATGAGAGCAACATAGTTATAAACTATTACAAGCACAAAGATTCAACAATAAAAACACATTACAAAACACATAAGCCCAATATAAGGTAATAGTAGCAATAGCAAAAGACTTGCTTCCCCTAAAACTATGCCTTCTCACGACTTCTCACTTCTCCCCCTTTGGCATCAAAGTACCAAAACACGTCGATACCAGTGGGTCTGAGAAGGAGGAACTGGTCTCATGGCAAGGTCTGAGAAACAGTCTGGTGGAGCTAGATCTGAGGCTCTGGGCTGGAGCTAGAGGAGTAGAGTCTGAAAAGCGCGGGCTTTGATCGGAGGAGGCGGTGCCAAAACACGATATCTTGAGCCAAAAGGTGCGGTGGAGTCAAAGCAGGCCGAGCCAAGATTCTGCATCAGTGAGGGGCCAAGGGAGGAGCAGCAGACGGCAAGCGAGAGGCCCTAAAGGGTGGAGGAGGATGGCGAGTGTATCATTGAGAGTCCTCAATAAATCCTCTAAATCATTAATGCTTTCCATCATGGTCGCCATTCATTATGAATCTCATTACGAAAATCATTTCTAACTAACTCCATGTCGACTAGCTTGTTGAGGGTCTCATTCGAAATTCTATTTGAGCATTCTTCATCTCTTGCGGTTGGTGAGAATTAGTCATTGATTCTCAAGAAGTTGTGTAATGGAACCTTCGGCAAGAACCGTATCAGCGGTGAGAACGGCCTCGACAAAGGATCATCCTCAAGAGCGGCGAGGAGAATACCATCTCGTGGCTTATAAGACTTATGGACTGAACCCAATCCACCACGATACTCAATCTTCTTGGTAATTAATGCCATGATGTATGGTGCATAGTAAATCCTCTTAATCCTGTCATTCTTGAAAGATACTATGCCCTGAAGAATCACATCCACAACATCAAATTTTATCCCTTTCATAATGTGATCAATAATATTCCAAGCATGACCCCTTATTGCATCAAAATTGCCACTCGTGAGGTTAAAAGGTATGATTTATAATTACATTGACCATGCTTGCTTGAGTGCGAGTCGATGCTTGTTCCAAGTTTATTTACGATAGAGGAATCATAATAATCACCAAGCGGAGGCGATGGCGGGGCTTTCAAAATCTTCTCCCAAGAGCGGTGAACCGTAAGACCGTTCAAATTCCTCTTTTGTGCTCTCCAGTTTACGTAGCGAGTTATCCATCTAAAAGATTCCAAATCTGCGAGAGACATGCCTTTGTAGCATAAAATTGCACGATCAGCTCATCATCATAATTTCGCTTCGATTGCAACAAGGTCATGAAGACCTACTCGATGAAATAAGCGATAAATACCAATTTGTAGTTGTCCAAAGTGTTTATGTAAGACCACTTAATCCATCTATGATCGCAAACTTCGTGGTGTCCATAAAAGTCGCTCATACACTTGTTCTTGGAAAGCGATGTGAAATCTAGGATTAACACAGTCTCACTTGAAAGCATCTTGATTTACATGCCCTCTTGAGAGCATACTCATCTGGCGTAATCAATCCCAAATCAGTTGGAGGCTCTAGAGGCTCTCCCAAGTCATCAAATGTCCCTGCTTGATCGACTCGATCTCAACATCGAATCGAGAAAAATTCTCTTCTTCGCTTTCTTGATTTGAGTTGGCTGGCCTTTTACCCTTGCCATGCGAAACTTTACGAACTGATCTCGCTTATTGAGTTGAAGTTGCGGGGCAGCGTTCGTTGAGGGTTGAGATGGAGCCATGAGCGATTGAGGTGAAGATTGCCCCTGGAGGTCCATGCGACTTTCGAGTCGCTACCCTATTCCTAGGCATCTCTCTGAGAGATAGGTTAAGTTACAAGAAGTCCAAAGAATTAATCAAAATAGAATTAAGTGAAAGAGAAATGAACTTTACTTTTTGATCGAGGAAAATCGGCTAAACATTGTTATATGGCGGTACAACCGCATTTCGGTTGAACCACGCTCAAGAACCGGTTGTATCGATCATCGACCGAGTTCTAGGTTTTAGCAAAAATTTGGATTTTTGATGATTTTTCATGGAGTGAATCTATGGAATGAATCATAAGCATCATTTGACATCAAACATACCATTTTGCCCAACTAGAAACGAAAGATCATCCACATTTTCAATTAACCTAAAATGATACATAGGGTTCTAAATGTGGTAAAAACTCAAATCAAAAGGGTTTTACCTTAAGGAATGGAGGAGTTGAACCCTAGAGATGCAAAGATCGAGAAAGAAATGAAGAATCACCGAAGATTTTAGAGGATTGGAGTGAAGGTTTTGAGAGGCGTTTGGGTTGAGAGAGAAACCGAGCACTGGCCCAGTGCGATCGTGGGCCGGTTGAGCCGTCGCGAGAGTTAAGCCTCGCTAAAACGATAGAATCGAGGAGTTCTTGCTTTCTCAAAAGCGGACACGGTTGAACCGCCAACACACTTTCGGTAGAACCACACTTGGTTGAACCCATGATCATAACGTCGGTCGTCTGCATCAAGCAATCGTCGTATCGCGCATAACACGCCGGTTGATCCGATCATCACGAAGCTTCAAGAAACACTCTGGATTTTCTTTGTGATTGAGATTATTTTCAAATGATCCTTAGTTTTGCACTCAAATAAATATCATTAACGATCATTATGCATAGAATAAACTAATGTCTATATAAGAACATAGTTTTTATGATCATAGCTATCTTTAATAAAAGATTTGAAAAATACTTTCATAAAATAGTCAAATAACATCAAATGAAGCACAATACATAAGGCAAGAGTTCAAACAACATTTGAATAATCTATAACATTTAACTCATTCCTCAATTTGCAAAAGCCGTCTTCATCTAATGGCTTGGTGAAAATATCCGCTAATTGGTCTTCGGTTCTTATATGGCTAATTTCAATATCTCCCTTGCTCACATGATCTCTCAAGAAATGGTGGCGAATATCTATATGCTTGGTTCTTGAGTGTTGAACAGGGTTATTAGCAATTTTCACCGTACTATCATTATCACACAAAAGAGGCATTTTATCAAATTTAATTCCATAATCCATCAATGTTTGCCTCATCCATAGCAATTGAGCACAACAACTTCCCGCGGAAACATATTCGGCTTCGGCGGTGGATAATGCTACGGAGTTTTGTTTCTTGGATGACCATGATACTAAAGATCTTCCTAAGAATTGACAACTACCCGAGGTGCTCTTTCTATCCACTTTACAACCCGCATAATCGGAATCCGAATATCCAATTAAATCAAATTTAGCACCTTTCGGGAACCAAAGGCCAATACTAGAGGAATGCTTTAAATATCTTAGTATTCTTTTAACGGCCATCAAATGACACTATTTTGGAGTTGCTTGAAAACGTGCACACATGCAAACACTAAACATGATATCGGGCCTAGATGCGGTAAGATAAAGCAAGCTACCAATCATAGACATATAAAGCTTTATGTCTACCGATTTACCTCCCTCATTTAAGTCAAGTTGACCGTTGGTTGCCATGGGAGTCTTGATGGGTTTTGCATCCTCCATGCCAAACTTCTTGATCAAATATTTTGCGTACTTGGTTTGGCTCACGAAGGTTTCATCTTTGAGTTGCTTGATTTGAAGTATAAGAAAATAGCTCAATTCTCCAATCATGGATATTTCAAATTCGCTAGACATCATATCACCAAATTCTTCGCAAAAATCTTGATTAGTAGACCCAAAAATGATATCATCAACATAGATTTGACAAACAAAGAACTCATCGTCTAAAACTTTAATAAATAAAGTTGAATCAATTTTCCTGATTTTGAATCCTTTTGAGACTAGAAAATCTCTAAGGCGTTCATACCATGCTCTAGGAGCTTGTATAAGACCATAGAGCGCCTTGGAGAGTTTATAGACATGATTTGGATTTTTAGGATCTTCAAAACTGGGAGGTTGTTCAACAAAGACAAGTTCGGATATTTTACCATTCAAGAATGCACTTTTAACATCTATTTGAAATAATTTAATATCAAAGCATGATGCAAAAGCAAGTAATATCCGAATTGACTCAAGTCTAGCTACGGAAGCAAAGGTTTCACCAAAATCCAAACATTCAACTTGTGAGTACCCTAAAGCGACCAACTTTGCTTTGTTTCGAACAACCAAACTATTTTCATCTTGCTTGTTCCTAAAGACCCATTTTGTACCAATAACGTTGTGTTCCTTGGGTCGATCCATCAATATCCAAACTTCATTTTGGGTGAAGTTATTAAGTTCTTCATGCATAGCATTCACCCAATCCGGATCTTCAAGTGCTTCTTCTACATACTTTGGCTCAATAGAAGAGACAAAAGAGTAATATTCACAAAAAGAAGCAACACGAGATCGAATTTGAACACCCTTACTTACATCACCCAATATTTGGTCTATTGGATGATCCTTTGCAATTGCATTATGAATTCTTGGTGGTAGACTGGATGGTTGATCATCTTCCTTATTGTCCTCTTTATCAATTTGAACTTGATTTGTGGAAGAGGTTGGAGGCTCAACTTGTATGGAAGATGATGGATTATCTTCGGGCTTGATGTCACCTATTTGCATATACTCCATTGCTTTTCTCAAGGCTTCATTACCTACATCATCCAAGTTCTCATACTCTTCTTGAGAGCCGTTAGTTTCATCAAATTGCATATCGTGCTTTTCTTCAACTAAACCGGAGTTTTGGTTAAAGACACGATAAGCCTTGCTATTTGAAGAATCGCCAAGCAAGAAACCAACATCACAACGACTTGCAAATTTTGAAAGACGAACACCCTTCTTCAAAATATAACACTTGTAACCAAAAACACGAAAATAAGAGATGTTCGGTTTTTTTCCTATAAGAAGCTCATATGAAGTCTTTTTCAAAAGACGATGCAAATAAGGCGATTTATGGCATGACAAGTGGTATTAATTGCTTCCGCCCAAAATCTATCGGAAGTATTATACTCATCAAGCATTGTCCTTGCCATTTCAATTAATGTACGATTTATCCTGTCTACAACTCTATTTTGCTCCGAAGTGTAAGTTGTGGAAAGTTCGTGCTTTATTCCAAGTTTATCACAAAAGTCTTCAACTTTAGTATTGTTGAACTCGGTGTTAAGAGTATTGTATATTCTGCATTTCTCTCTCTCTCTCTCTCTTGGCCCATGTGGCCCTTGTAGCCCATGAGGCCCATGTATCTTTGTCTATATATATCTCCTTCATTAATGAATAAGATGCAAAGTTATGAATAGCAAACCCTAGTTTTATTTGTTTAACATGGTATCGAGCGATTCTATCCTAACCCTAGCCCTAGCACTCTCACTTGCTTGGCCGGCTGCTGCTTCGGTAGGGAGGCTGAGCAGAGCTCTACCTCGTCTCCGCCTTCCGGATCCGGATCGCCGCCCGCCGCCGCCTTCTTACTCTCGGTTGCAGACTCCTCGCCTTCTCGATCCGATGCAGATCACTCGCGCCGCCCTTTGGAGGTCTCCGCGCCGTCTCCATCGCCCGCGCTGGAGGTCTCATAGCGCCTGATCACTTCAGCGCCGCTTGGAGGTCTCCGCGCCGTCTCCATCACCCGCGCACAGAGGTCTCGCGCCGTCTCCATCGCCTGCATGGCCGGAGGTCGATGTCGACCTCCATCACACGGATCCATGTTGCCTTGGCTTGGATTCGCGTCGCATCAACCCTGCTTTGCATTTCCAAGCGATGGAACTCCTCTGCTGACAGCCGCCTCCTTGCTCGGCGACGAACTTCTTTCCGACTTTGTTGGCTCTGCTTCGCTGACTCTCCAGCACCTAGCACCTCGGTAATCTTTGCTTTTCTTGATTCTTGCAACAACCCTTCTTGATTCTCATGATTTGCCTTCTTTGCTTGTATCTTCTTTGGTTACTCTGCTTCTTTGTTTGGAGATATTGCTAGTCTTGCTACTGTTGATGATCTTGTGATGTTAGTTTGATATTGCTATTGCTTAGTGCTTGGTGCTGTTGCTCTGCTGCTAGCTATTGTTGATTGTGGTCTGTCAAGATGGCTAAGTCCGACTTCGATGTTTGAGGCGGTTCATCTCTAGTGTTCGGACATCAAGCTCGATGGGTTGAATTACCGAGCATGGGCTTTCTCGATCAAGACTACTCTTAGAGGTTATGGTTTGGCCTCTCATTTGTTGATGATCCTCCGATCCAGCTGTTGATGTTGAGGTATTAAAGGCTTAGCGAAAGAGGATGATCGTGTCATGGCCGGCATTGTTACGGCGTTGATGTTTCTCTGCGGATGAGTCTTGAGTATCATACTTGACCAAGCAAATGTGGACATACTTTGAGAAGAGATATGTTGATCGGTGGTGCTCTTCGCTTCACATTGCTCAAGAACATTCATAGTCTTGGCCGGCTTTGATCGGTCGATGGAGGAGTATTACAGTGCTTTCACTCACATCCTTTGGTCCTCTAGAGTCTATGACACCAAAGGTCATTGTTGCTGTCGGTCTTGTCTTTGCTAAAGATGAGTATGCTCGTGACGCTCATGTATCGATTTGTGATGGGGCTTGATCGGAGTTTGAGCTGTTAGGTACTCAATTGCTCAACTATCCTCCACCGACTTTGTTGCAGGGCTCTCTAGTTTGATTGCAGAGGAGGCGCGTCTTCATTCCTTATGCTCTGTCTCGGGATCCTCACCACATGCTATTACGAGTCTCTCGGTGATGCGGATCTACAGAGCGACACCCATAGGAGTGTTGGTTTGTTCTCATTGCAAGAGGATCGGTCATCATGTTGACAAATGTTTCAAGTTACATCGAGATCGACTTATTGCCTATCGTGCTAAACGACCATTTGGCCGTAAATGGTGGAGCACCTCTTGGGCCTTCGAGCACTCCTTTGGGCGATCCTTCACGACACATCCACATCTCTGTGACTTACGGATCGATTATGCGCTATGACATCGGTTGCACCTTCGCTTCTAGCCTTTGCTCATCCTTGGGTTACGGATTGGTGCTTCGTTTCATGTCATCGCGACTCTTAGCTTGTTGCTCGTAGGCTGCGTGGTGATGCTACCTATGTTCACACCTAGCGATGGTACACCTTGCTCTATTACCCATCGAGGGCATTCTCTCTACATCTTGTTTCTCTGTTCTGATGTGTCTTTTGTTCCTCGGCTATCTATGAATCTTCTTTACGTTGGTCAACTTCGCGATATGAAGCTGTTTCATTGGATTTGATGATTCTTCTTGTTTCATTCGGGATCGTCGAGCGAGAAGAGTGATTGGTTACGGCCATCGCCGAGAGGCTCTCCCATCTCTATGTCTTGGACACCTTACATCTTCCTTCCACCGATCGTCGAAGGCCTTGGTGTCTTCTCGCTATGTCTTCATCTCGGTCTCTGTTGGGTCTTCCTTGACAAGTGGCATCATCGACTTGGTCATCTTTGTGGAGCTCGCCTCACCACTTTAGTTCACGGGGTTCCTTAGGTCATGTCCTTTGTTGAGTCTAGTTTTCATTGTCTTGGTTGTAAGTTGGGAAAACAAATACAACTTCCATATCGATGAGTACCTCTCGGTCTTGATCCTTTTGATTTGGTGCATTTAGATGTATGGGGTCCATCTCCTTTTGTTTGAAGGGTGGTCATAGTTATTATGTCATATTTGTTGATGATCACTCTCGATATACTTGGATCTATTTTATGAAACATCGCTCTCGGTTGATTTCCATTTATCGGTCCTTTGCTAAGATGGTTCATACACGTTTTCTTCTTCCATTACGTGTTTTCCGTTCGACTCGAGGAGAGTATCTTTCTCGGCCTTTAAATGAGTTTCTTTCTTCTAAGGTACTCTTCCTCAACTCGTGTCCGTGATCATGCTCGAGAATGGTGTTGCTGAGCACAAGCACCGTCACATCATCGAGACTGCTCGCACTCTTCTCATTTCCTCCTTTGTCCCCTCTCACTTCTAGGGGGAAGCGGTCTCTCTGATCTATCTTATTAACCATCGGCCCTCTTCTAAGCTTGAGGCAAGTGTCTGGTGAGGTCCTATCTGAGCACACCGCTCACTATGCTCACCTTAGCGTTTTTGGTTGTATGCGCTATGTCCTTCTAGCACCTCGTGGCGCACAAAGCCGAGCCCTCGGTCGATTGAGTGTGTTTTTACGGGTTATAGTCACGAGCATAAGGGTTATTGTTGCTATGATCCTCAAAGACGTCGCATTCGCACCTCTCGTGATGTGATTTTTGATGAGAGACGTCCTTTCTTTCATCATCCTTCTCCACATCCCACTTCTTCTTCCACAGATTCCACTTCCTTTTTGTGTCTACCTCCCATTCATTCTCCAGATACACCTTCTCCAGATACACCTTCTCCACCAGTTTCACCTTCTCGTGTACCTTCTCCACCGGCTCCACGATTTCTAACACTTCCCTCTCCCCTTCCACTATAATCGCCGCGAAGAGTTCCTTCGATCCTCGGTCCTCCTCTCCTCCACTTGATTCTCGGTCCTCCTCTCCTCCGCTTGATCCTCGGCGGTACCATCGACTCGGCGATCGTTCTACTACATCACGATATGCCCTCGTGATCGTTCTTCTATTCGAGCACCAGAGAGATGGGGTTTTTCCGTCTTGAGTCGATGGCCGAAAAGTACCTATCGAGGAGTGTCGGTATACGAGTGGCGATTGGCTATGACGGAAGAGCTCACGGCATTAGAGTGCACGAACACTTGGGATCTTGTTCTCTAATGCAGGCTGTTCCTATCACTTGCAAGTGGGTGTACAAAATAAAGAACAAATCGAGATGGGTCGATAGAAGCGATACAAGGCTCGTCTTGTTGCAAGAGGTTTTCAGCGAGCTTATGGTCGAGATTATGATGAGACTTTTGCTCCGATTGCTCATATGACCACGATCCAGTACTCTTATTGCGATTGCGACAATACGCACATAGACTATATCTCGAGATGGATGTCAAGAATGCTTTTCTTCATGGTGATCTACATGAGGAGGTCTATATCACCACCCCGGTGTTGAGGCTCCCTCTGAGCTATGTTTGTCGCCTTAGGCGTGCTCTATATGGTCTCAGCGGGCTCCTCGTGCTTGGTTCGGCGTTCGATTACGTGATTGATTGCTTTGGTTTCGCCGAGTGAGCATGACCTGCCTTGTTTGTTCACACTTCTCGTGAGTCTTACTTTGCTTCTTACGTATGTAGATGATATCTCGATCACGGGAGATGACATAGACCACGTGGCTTTTGTCAAGAAGAAATTGAGTGAACAATTTATGATGTCGATTTGGGACCATTGAGCTATTTTCTAGGAATTGAGGTTCATTACGATGGTGATGGCTACTATCTCTCTCGGCATCGCTATGTTCGAGATCTGCTTGCTCGCTCTAGGATGGTGATACTCGTCTTCTTGCCACCCATGGAGCTTCACTTGCGACTTTGATCTCTGAGCGGTGTACCCACGACAGATTCTTCTCGCTATCGTCGGCTTGTTGGGAGCCTTGTCTATCTCACGATAACGGGCGGACATTGCTCATCTTTGTTCATGTGCTCGGCCGGTTTGTCGGTGCTCCCTTTCGATTCACTATAGTCATGTTCTTCGTGTCTTGAGATACTTGAGAGGAGCTGCGTCGGGCGTCTGTTCTATGCGATTCGAGTCGGCTCGGCTCCGCTTACTCGACTCTACTTGGCGAGTGATCCTGGCGATCGCCCGATCGTCATCGCTATTGTATCTCTCTTGGTACTTCGCTTATTGCACGGAAGTCCAAGAAGCATCTCGAGGTGTCACGCTCTAGTGCAGAGGCGAGCTTGAGCACTTGCCGCTACAACATCGAGATCATTTGGCCGATGGCTCTTGGTGATCTTGGTGTCCCTTGTGACAATCCTACCCTCTCTTTTGTGACAATACAAGTGCCATTCAAATTGCCAATGATCCGATCAAGCATGGTGACAAAACACATTGGTGTTGATGCATCCTTCACGCGATCTCATTGTCGTAGATTGACCATCACCCTCAAGTATATTCCCTCGAGCTCCAAGTTGCGATTTCTTCACTAAAGCTCGGACTAGAGAACATCATCGACTTCATCTACTCAAACTTCGATGCATCGATCCTCTGATCCACCTTGAGTTTGAAGAAGTGTTAAGAGTATTGTATATTCGCATTTCTCTCTCTCTCTCTCTTGGCCCATGTGGCCCTTGTAGCCCATGAGGCCCATGTATCTTTGTCTATATATATCTCCTTCATTAATAAATAAGATGCAAAGTTGTGAATAGCAAACCCTAGTTTTATTTGTTTAACACTCGGAACCATCATCACTACGGATTTTCTTTATTTTGAAATCAAATTCATTTTGAGCCCTTTTTGCAAAGTTTTTGAAAATCCCGGAGATTTCACTTTTATCATCTAGGAAGAATACCCATGTGTATTTAGTGTAATCATCCACAATGACTAAACAATAGCTATTACCCCCGATACTCTTATAGGTTGTTGGTCCAAACAAATCCATATGTAAAAGTTCCAATGGTCTAGAAGTTGACATGATACTCTTGGAAGAATGAGAATTAGCGACTTGTTTACCGGCTTGACAAGCACTACAAAGTCTATTCTTCTCAAACTTCACGTCTTTCAAGCTAACAACTAAATCATGTTTGAAAAACTTTTTGAGTTGAATCATTCCAACATGAGCTAGCCTTTTATGCCAAAGCCAACCCAATGAGATTTTTGCCATTAAACAAGTTTTCAAATATGAATCACTTGAACTAAAATCAACCAAGTAAAGATTTCCAAATCTAAAGTCTTTGAAAGCCAAAGAGCTATCTTTTGCATTAGAGATGGTTACACCTTCACTAAAGAAATAGCAAATTAATCCAAGATTATATATTTGAGCAACGGATAACAAATTAAAATTTAATGATTCTACCAAAGATACATTAGAAATGGAAAGTTCATTTGAGATAGCAATTTTACCCAATCCTATTACCTTTTCTTTGCTATTATCGCCAAATGTGATCTTGTCGATTCGTTTTCTATTCTCGAATGTGGTGAACATATTTCTATCACCGGTCATGTGTTGTGTACATCCACTATCAAGCACCCAATGTTTTTCCACCGGTTTTATAGTTCACCTACAAAACAAGAATCAAGTTCTTTTAGGTACCCAAATTTGTTTGGGTCCTTGGAGGTTAGTAACCAAGGATTTAGGCACCCAAATAGCATTCTTTTTAGTGCCTAAGATTGAAGTGCCAACAAAACGAGCAATCACTTTACCATCCTTAGTTTTTCTAAGCATATAGCATGAATCATATATACCAAGTGATGGAGTTTTACTCTTAGGACAATTTTGTTGCACATGTCCTATTTCCCGGCACTTGTGGCAATACTTACCATTTTGCCTCACAAATCTTATGGGCTTGTTTGCCGGCTTCTTACCTTTCTTAGGCACATACCCAAGACCTTCCTTATTGAATGAGCACATTTGCTCACTCAAATGCTTGTCAAGAGTAGCCTTACCATTGAAGCACCTTTCCAAGCTTTTGTTTAGCTTGGTCACTTGTTCCTTTAACTCATTGTTCTCAACAATAAGCTTTGCATCATTTTGCTCAACATTATCATGATTAACATTAATACTAGAGCAACATGGCAAAGTAATAGGATCATTACATGAAATGGATGCGCTAGTTTTAGCAATTTCTATACTAGACATATCATCAAGCATATCGCATGTAATTCCTATACTAGAACAAGACTTGCTTGAATATTCTTGGATAAGCAAGTCATGAGCTTCCTTTAGCCCCGCATAAGAATCTTTTAGAGAAATATGTTCTCTACTTAAGACCTTATATTTTGACTTTTCTTATCCAAGATATTCATTTAAGTCAACTAGCATATCCATTAATTCATCATAAGTTGGTTCATTATTATCAATGGATTTTACCTTATCTCCTTTAGCCATTAGACAAGTGGGAGTGGAGAATAGCGACGGAGCTTCCTTGATTGCAATGCCGACTAGTCCCTTCTTTTTGGGGGACTCATCCTTACCGGAATCGGAGTCGCTTGACTCATCATTTGAATCCTACTCTCCAATGTGGGCTTCATGCTTGCCACCTTTATGAAGCTTCTTAAAAAGTTTCTTCTTGCCATTATACTCCTTCTTGTAAGACTTGTCCTTGTCTTCTTTCTTTTCAGGACAATGAGAAGCAATGTGCTCCTTTTCTTCACAATTATAGCATCGAATGTTGCTATAACGCTTCTTGTGACTTGATGATTGCCTCTTTTTGTACTTGTCGAAGTTGTAGCTTTTATTAGGGCGTCTCTTCATGACCCTCTTCATTCTTCTTACAAGAAGTGCATACTCCTCGTCGGAGTCTTCTTCTTCATCCTCATCATCACTAGATTCCGCCTTGGTCTTGAAAACGGTAATTTTCTTCTTTGAGGATGATGTCTCCAAGAGCTCTTCTTTGTCCTTCTTGAACAACTCATTTGTGATGAGATTGCCCAAAAGCCCCGTTGGTGTCATCCTTGGCAACTCGGGAGAGTTGAGGAATAGTTTCACCAATGTCTCATACTTGTCCGGAAGAGCCCTAAACATCTTGCGTACAATGTCAACATCAAGAAGGTTAGTTCCAAGACATTTGAGCTCATTCACAATGTTGTTAAGTCTTGAATATATCTCATTGATGTTTTCATGAGGAAACATTATGAATGTCTCATTTTTGATCCGAAGCCTATGCAATTTGGCTTCTTTGACCGTGGATGTGCCATCATGGATTTCCGAGAGAGTTGTCCAAATGGCATGAGCATTTTCCAATAGGTATAATTTGAGCCATCAAATAGTAGAGCCCTTCCTAAAGCCATTCCCTCACTAGCCATCCTTTTCTCTCCTAGACGGTTAAATCTAAATCAATGAGAGACCAAGCTCTGATACCACTTGTAGGATCAAGGATAACCGACTAGAGGGGGGTGAATAGGAGGTTTTTAAACTTTTTAACTATTTAACAATTTAAGCCAATTAATAATTTAGTCTAAACAAGTTACACTTCTAGCTAAGCAATTTAACCACAATAAACAAGCTAGAAATATAAATGCGGAAATGTAAAGACTAGGAGTAACCACAATGAGACAACGATGTTTTCCCGTGGTATCGAAGATTTGTCGGTCTTCACTAGTCCACATTGAGGAAGCTTGACGACTCAAGCCGGCTCCACGAATTAAGCCTTCCCTCGATTACTATGGTTGTTCTTTCTCCGCTCCGGAGATGGTGAATACCAAACCGCTCACAAGCTTTCATCGGGCCTCTTCATAATCTTCTTGAAGAGATCACCGTGCTCCACCGCCAAGGCCGTCTAGGAGTTCGGCAAAACTCCAAGAGTAACAAACCAATACTTTCGCTTGACGGCGCTCAAGTGCAATAGGATCAATCTAGAATGATTTTATGCACTTGAATGGACTCAACTACCTCACAATGAATGCACAAGAGAATTTAGGTGTTGAGTGAATGCACTTGGCTCTCAAGGCTCTAAGGATGTTAAATGTTCACCTCCACCCTGTCCAAGGGCAGTTGGGGGGGGGTATTTATAGCAACCACCAACAATTATGACCGTTGGGGACCAAATCCCCAACTTTCAGCCAGATTCGGTACAACCACCGTTTAGAGTGCGGTTGAACCGCACTAGTGTCGAAACTCGTAATGGCTAGAAACAGAGAATTTATTACTCGACATAGCCGTTGGATTTTCCCATTCGGTACAACCGCCAACTAAATCTCGGTTCAACATCGCCATGGGTTGAACGCATTAGCAGCAGTACAACCCGATCGTAGGGTTTCAAATCTGCTGAAACGACATGCTTTCTGGAAAATATGAACCACCTTATAAAAATGGGTACAACCGCAGCGCGGTTCAACCATTTCCCAAATGCGATTCAACCAATTATCACAGAGAGCACTGGGTCAATTTTACATCTGTTCTGGTTTTCTTGAACCACCAACTAAAAATCGGCTTAGCCAAAAATAGGTACAACCGTTCTTATCACGGTTCAACCGAAAATGCAAGAGAGCTCCAGAAGCCAAAATGCACTGGTACTGTTTTTATCGAACCGCCAACTAAATATCGGAACGACCGCAATGCGGTTGCACCGCTCCAAAGGCCGGTCGTACTGCATTAGCGCTCAGTTGGCTTTAGCCATCAAAATCTGGTACTACCGCCAAGTAAGGTGCGGTCATACCGCACAGAGCGGTTCAACCGCCACTATAACTGCGGTACAACCGATTTTTGACAAATGCACTTAAGGCTATCAAATTCAATTCTAAGTGTGAATTCAAATGCATGCATGATCCTAAATTGATCCATATGGCACAAGAACACGCTATCAAGCTACTAGCCAAGATCCCTCTTAATAGTACGGCAATTAACCTATAATCCGGTCTTCCAACCAAATCTCCTAAGACTGCTAAAACATAAAAGAATCCTAGACTACTTGTACCTTGTCTTCAAGTCATGTAGATCTTCATGTGGTCCTTTAGCATGCATCTTTTACGTCATCAAATTCACCAATGGGACTTAACCTTGTAAATACTCAATAAACACGTTAATCCCATATTCACATTTTATCATTAATTACCAAAACAATTTTTAGGGGCCTAGTGCTTTCACCAATGTGTATAGCACATTCTGGCATAACACTCACGCCCGGCTGACCACTCGCGATCGAGGATGCACATCTCCCAGCCCTCGATGGCGATCTTGCGGTAGTTCTCGTCGGAAATGTCGAGGCTAATGATGTTGCTTGGTCGAGGTATGAAGTACACCTAAGTGAGCACCGGTGCTCTGGTTCTTACCTTTGGAACATCCACGCGCTTTTTTGAAAATCTCTACCACCAGTCGTCATTTGAACTTCACGGTGCCCTTCAACATTTCATCGGCGACATGAGCATGGACGGTTGCCGGTCATATGGTTACTGGCGCTAGTGTCGAGGTACCACATGTCGCTGCCAGCGTCCACCGGAAACACTTTCTCTTCGTTGACGAAGACCACTCCCTGCTGCGCGTCGTCAGCAGCTTACACGAGCTCACAGTGCTCGGCCATGAGAACCGCCGATTGCTCCTCCTGAGCACGCGACGGGTTGGCCTCCTCCTGGCGCTCGCGGCGCGGCTTACAGCATTCACGAGCAAAGTGCTCATAGATGCCGCAGTTGTAGCACTTTCCCTTTCCACTGTTAGATGTGCCACCCTTTCCGCCACTGGATGCGGCGTCCTTGCCGTCGCCCTTTCTATGGCGCCTGTAGCGGCGCTTATCGCCGCTGCCATCGTCGGCCTTGTCGCCAGCTTGCTTTCCACCGCTAGAGGAGTTCTCACCCTGCTCGCGTTTCTTCATGCGCGCGAGCCATTCCTCCTCGGTGAGGAGCAGGCGGCTCCCAGAGCCGCCCGTGTTGCCAAGGTCGAGATTCTCCTCAGCGGCCTTGAGTCGCCCGGTCAGTTCCTCCACAGACAACGTGTCCAAGTCCATAAGGGTTTAAATGGACAATGCTATCTGGGAGTACCTGGGAGGTACCACGCGCAGAAACTTCTCCACGACCTTCTCCTCATCGAGCTCATGGCAAAATCGTCCACCGACTCGCCGTTGTGGAACGCGATGCTCTTGAACTCCTTGCGGAGCAACTGAGCCTTGGCCTTGCGCACGCGCGCTACACGCATGCACATGGTTTTGATGGCATCCCATGCCTCCTTGGCGCTCTCCTTGATAGCGAGCGTGGAGAGCATCTCCGGTGGCACTGCTCAAAGAATCACCTCCAGCGCCATGCGGTCCTCATGGAAGTCAGTGTCGTCATTCTCGACTGCATCTCACAGGCCTCGCGCCTGCATCATGACCTTCATCATGAGAGCCCAGTCTCCGTAGTTGGTTTGCTTGACGATCAGATGCTATGAGCCCCCGACTCCCTCACCACCGCGATACAACCGACTCCACGGCCATTGGCCGGCTGCGCGCCTTCTTTGTTATCGCGGTGCAGGGATGCTCTGGTTACTTGGATTTCTACGGCGACCTCGATCCATCTTGCGACATCCTCACAGGTACGGGAGCAACGAGGCTCTGATACCACTTGTTGTCGCTCGCTTGCACACGCTTTATCTGTGAGCACCACAGACGCCGCACACAACACGAAGATGCACTACGCAAAAGGAAGGCAACGTAGGAGAGAGACGGGAGTTTTGCCGCTGCTAGCTGCTCCAGCGATTTTCTGTTTTCTATTCTCCTTTTATCTCTTAGTTACATGTAGCCGAGAGCTGCTAATAACTAACAAACTCCACGTGCAATTGTCCAGTTCTAACTACTAATAGATTACATGCAATCGCTCGACTAACAAACTAACTGCTAACAACCAACAGACTCCACATGCAATCGTGCAGTTCTAACTACTAAAAGATTACATGCAATCGCTCGACTAACTGCTAACAAACTAATTGCTAGCAAACTCACGTACTGCTCGCCATGCACGACACGCACAAGGTACGCCGTGAACACGCAAGACAAGAAAACGTGACATGCGATGTGATTAACACTAACACTCTTAATTTCTTGTTTCAATCTCGTGGAGCTGTACCAAACACATAGCTTTCCAAAACAACCAGATTTCACTTCTCGCGAGGACCTGTCTCAAAAATGAACTAGCAACGAGGAGCGACCTTCCCGTGGATTCTCGTGGAAGCCAGCCTACTAGAAACAAAAATACCCCTTGAAGTTGAATCTATTTACCCGCAAATGCCATCAACTTACCACCTCCCATCCCATCGCGAGACGCCCCGACCCTGTACCCTGTTTTTCCCCTCGCCTCCTCATCTCCTCCCTCGGCTCTGGCGACTTGGCAATTTCTGCGCGGGACTCCACTGCGCCACCTCCGGCCCCCGTGTGCACCCTCACCAGTCCTCCACTGCGCCGCCAACGGACCTAGAGTGCGCCGCCACGAGGAGACGATAGCCGCTGACCCCAGAAACCCTAGAGGCCGCTGTTTCTCGAGCACCACTGGCTGGCTCCTGTGAAGGGAAGGTCCTCATCCAGCCATCCCCCTTGCCCTCCCTACTCCTCCCTTTGTCTCCTTCCTGTTCGTCGGCCGCCATGATTTTTATCAGTGAATCTCTGAATGTTTTGTTTGGTTGATTGTTTGATTGTGTTTGATGAGAAATTGTTGAAGACTGCCACAGACCATTGTTTGGCCGCACAAGTCCAATCATCTGATGATAAATATATTTGCAACAGCTTGATTGTTTGATTGTGTTTGATTGTTGAAGTTTCAGAAATTGAGAGTCATTGTTTGCAGCAACCTAAACTGCATGAGTCATTGTAGAAGACTGCCATATTGACTAGATTGTTTAAGAAGTAGACTGCCATATTGACTAGATTGTTGAAGTTTCAGAAATATATTTGCAGCAGCTTGATTGTTTGATTGTTGAAGTTTCAGAAATTCAAAGTCATTGTCGAAGACCTGAACTGCATAAGTCTTTTACATGCTATTATGCAATGCATTCATGTCACATGACTAAAACTTTCAGTTTTAAGAAGTAGACTGCCATATTGACTAGATTGTAGTTTGATCTTGTTAAGTTCGATTGTTTTGCTGATAAACCATTTTAATCCAATTAATCAGGTCACAGTACCAGGTTGAGCCTCTTCCTACCAGTAGCACTTGCAGATGCTGGGATTCCAATGCGAGACATTGTTACATCTTGCAATGCTAGGTATCTGTGTTCAACTCCTTTGCTCGGTATGGAACCTAATTTTGTTTTCACGTAAACGTCTATGAAAGGCTAAGAATTATCTAACATAAAGAATCTTCAATCATTCTGATATGTTCTTTCAGATCTGAATTATATAGAAGACAGTGCTGGAGGTCCAGATGTCACTGTTGGCATTCTTGCAAAGATGGACAAAGTGACTCTTCTGCAGGTCACAAAAAAGGCCATGAATTAATTCTGATTGCTCCATTTTTTTGGAACTCTCCTAACCGTCTCTTGATATATGCACAAACAGGACAGGAACAATTGTACATACAATATTTGTTCTCATGGGAAACATTTCTTATGTGTTTTGTTCCCTGCATAGCATTGTTTCTTATAAGACTTTTTAGCTATTCACCCAAAGCAAGGCTAATGCTTAAAAGGTAATTTTCAGATGGATGCAAAATTACCAATGGATACATTTGAAAATGTAATGGAACTTGCAATAGAAGGTTGCAAAGCTATCACAAAGTACATCCGAGAAGTAAAACAACTTTTGTTGCTCTTTAGTTCCATTATTCTTGGCTGCCCTTCCATTATTCAGCGTGGTTAGTTAAACCTAGCAGGTGAAGCCCTTTTATCGAGTCTGTAACATTTGAAGCCTGGACTGGTTGTGTAGTACTGACGATTTCTCTACTGAACAGGCAGATTAATGTTGTGAATCTAATGAAGATTGTAGACACTTCACTAGATTTCATTCATCATGTAAATGCTTGCTGGTTGAGGATGAACGGCTTTCTAATAGAGCACAGGAAATACCCGAGCTTGCTTGTACCAATAGATTATGTGAAACTTTAACTGTTTCTTAAGAGCAGCTTGTCATTGCCGGCTTTTTTGCTTCTAGATTTAAAATTATGTGGAAGCGGCAATTGCAAACATCAGTGTGCAACTATTAAAATTATTCGCTCGACAATTTCCTGTCAAATTATACAAATTGAATGTGACATCCTATGATGATTATTTGTGGTTGTACTGGTTATCTCAGTGCTTGTTATTTTTTATAGCATACGAGATATGAGAGCGGTTCACAAAAGTAGGGCTATGGTGTCGACATTTCTTGTACTTACAGAAGTGTTGTTGTGCAATAAGGTGCCAGTGTTGGGGCCTTCAAAATACACTAAGGACCTGTTTGAATGGTGCAGCATTTTAAAACCACCGTTTGCGAATACCACAGTTTTATTGCCTCAATCATCAAATACTAGTCTCTGAATACCACAATATTTTACAGTATTGAGAAAAACCATGACCTTGTTATTCCATGAAAATTGAATAAAGTCCAGTACGTTTTGCAATGCACATTTCCTCAATGAACAGGAGATTTCTCTGTCTAGTGGTCTGCGTAGCAAGCATTACAAGACACAATTGAAGTATTTGTACAGGGGGTTGCTTGATCTAATTACCTCTAATCCTCGAATTTTTTTTAAATAATCTATTTTTATTGAATTCTGAAATAATACCGCTTAATTCTTTTTACAGAAATAATCTCGTGTCTTAAATGCGGTTGGTGACTCGTGCAAGTCGCCCAACAGCCGTCTTGATAAATCTTCAAGTCGCTCAATGGAGCGGTGATTTAATGGTTGAGGCATCGTCGTTTTATGGCATGGCGACTTGGAGAGTAAGCCATGCGATTCGGCGAATAGGTCACAGCTCAACCTAAGTCGCCGAACCGTATGGCGACTTGGGGACTATAAAACCAGCATGACGAACACTCGCCAATCCACCGGCGAATCGGCGGGAAAGAAAAAGAGGAGAAGGAGAGGGAAAAAAGGAGGAAGAAGAAGGAGGAAAAAAGGGTTCTTAAGCCGCATCGGCGACTAGGAACGGTGAGTTTGTAGTATTATTTTGTACAAGTTTATTTTTGAAACCATGGTAGGTTAGCAAGCAACTTCATGTGTAGTGACATATTGTTAGCAAATATTTAGAGATGGCATGATTAATTAGTAACCATGGTACGTTAGCGAGCAACATCGTGTGTAGTGACATATTGTTAGCAAATGTTTAGAGATAGCATGATTAATACAATTAGTTTAGAAGTTCGTATGAAGGAAAAATTAATTGGTGAAAATAAATTTAGTTGTACTATTCCGCGTGCTGCGCTAATTGCGTACGGGCTAGATGAATGATAACATGTTACTTTTCTATTATATAAACATGTCAATAACTCGTGCATTCGTAAATGCTAGTTTATAGAATGTTAAATACATGTATTTTTTTACAATAAAGAATTGAAAACATTTACGTCATAGTTTTGGTTGGATTAAGGAATCACAGATATATGGTTCCAAACATGTAGGATTGTCAAACATGTGAAATTTTGTTTTTTTCCTGAAAGCTTCACCCATTATAAATATGCATAGTAACGATGATGTATTAAATATTTCACAGTCCATAGCAGCCGGTACAGGCGTTAACGTAATATAGCCTTTCGTAGGAAAAATTATGTCTTTACCACGTGGTTTCATGAAATTGTATATGTATTACCATTGTGTTGGAGCAAAGTGTTTAGATGCCACTAAGAACATATCAAATATGATTTATTTGCCATTGGAATATAATTTAAATGCTTAAGTAATATGAATGCTTTTAATTTCTTAATTTGCAGGTATGGCTCAAGACCCTGGTGGTTCGGATTGGCATTTAGGTCTGCTGGACCGGTTGGTCGACGTGCAACACCGCGCAAGCCGTCGTGTCCCCTTGTCGGTTGGCGGGGATAGCTTGGTGACTTGGGGGTGGTTACGTCTGCGGACACCCGGCGAGCTTAGGCTGGACCCACGCTAGGTAGAGAGGTTTGTCCATAGTGCGCCACTTTTTTGTATCGTGTCGCACTATGTACTTACTTCTTAGTGCTTTGTAATTTGAGCCATTCGGCCTTCTACCTCTCGTAGCGGATGGTAGAGGTCACCGAAGAGGACGGTGGTGCAGTCGACGACGATGGGGAGGTCGGGCGGTTCGGGCGGTCACGGCGATTCCCGTTTGACCGTCGCTCTGGCCCGCCTGGTGGACCATTGGCGGCAGGCGCACACCTTCCACCTCCCTTTCGGGAGATGGCCCCTACTCTGCGGGATGTCGCGTCTTTGCTTCGGCTTGCTCTATCGCGGGAGCTCCCCTGCATTCCCATCGGAGACGGCGGTGTCGTGGCGCGGCATACTGTTAGGCGGTTTCAAGGGTTCTTCGGCGGAGGCCACGCCTCCCGCCGACTTCTCGGGCGGCAATGCATGGCGCGCCTGCGGTGGCTTTTCGCGATTACGAGTGCGTATACTACCTATTTTCCATGTTTAGCGATGCATTGAGGCCTAGCCATATAGCGAGCTTACTAATTATTCGTTTCTCGTGGGTCGGCGGATGGTCCCACGACCCCACCGTCGACCGGTGTCGTGGCACCTCAAGGCATACTGTTGTGGCTCTTGGTTTGGTATTGTTTATCGGCGACCACGGTGACTCGTCGGCGTCGCCTCGTAAGTGCGCGAGGGCCATCGCCCGGCAGCGAGGAGCTAGAATTAGTTGAGGATCGGCCCGTACTTGCGCGGCATGTGCGATGCGTGTTGTAGGGCAAGCCGCATCTATCCTCCTGTGCCCCCTCTGCTGCGGTTGTGGTCGTTCGGCGCTTCTCTCGGGCGGCCCATCTTTGGTAGACTCGAGCAATGCAGCGCGGGCGTGTACCATGGGGCCTTGATGGACCCGCCAAGCTGTAGGGTCCCTTTGGTGCGTGAAGCGGTACATACTTCCTATATCTTTTCTTGATCGTATTACAGGTAATTCTTTGTAACCCTTTGTTTTTGGCTCGCGAGCACAATATGCACATGTGCGAGGTCACACGTCGTCACGACCACTTTTGTGGAGCGGTGGACCGTCTCACTCACGGCGACATCTTGTTGGGGAGGCGTACTCCGTCGAGAGCGGAGACCCATGCTCCTGGCTGTCTTCCTTGTCTTTGGTGCGGCCGGCGTACTAGCGGACGCAAAAAGCTCGTCTTCAACGTGTTAAATCGAGACTACGGTGCATAGGGTGATCGCCCGATTCGGCCTCCGCCCGAGTTGTTCCGATTCCGTCGGGGCGAGGGTGCTGACTCGACCCAGCGTGAGTTACATACAACACATGTTCACATATGTTTTGATATTTACATTACGGTGGCTTCTAATTGCGGTAGTACGTTTTGCGGACATAGTAGGAGGTAGCACCGAGGCGCGATGGCGAGCAAGATAAAGTTTGTGGGTGGCACGATGGCGAATGC